>JAOTAX010000008.1:32004535-32020901 GCA_025629825.1 Erythroxylum guanchezii | reverse complement strand
AAAATCCCAAATTATTCTAACCAATAGGAAATCTAATAAAACCCTAATTTAATATTAACCAAAAGACAATTTGAAATTGCAAACCTATTTAATAAGAAAAAAAAAGGGATTGGGGTCTAACACCCAGCTAGTGGTAAACTTAATCCAATGAATCTTTGAAGCTAAAAAGGAGATCATAAAGAAATACAAGACAAGATATTTTAAGGTGAGCTAAGTTAATGACCATAGATCTATAGTTGATCCCTTATGAAGTGAACATTATGATAGATCAATTATCCAAGTAGGAGCCTATGAAAAAAATGGAATCTTTTAGTAAGACAAGTCGAGGCCTACATACTTGGAAGTCCAAGTAAGCAATATCAAACAATTGGAGGATGAGTGGATAAGAAAGATTTGAAAATATTTACAATATGGAAAAGTTACAAAGGACATTAAGTAGACAGGTAAGGGTTAGATGCAAAGTTATACAGTCCATTTTGATAAATAAGAAACATTATTATAGATATGTCATATATATCAAAGCATAACTTTGAAAACTTTAAAGTACTCTTTACTTATAACTTGTATAAGCCTTGGAAAAAGGCTTGCAAAATATATCAAATCAAGCATTTATATTATTAATTAAAGTAGAATTCCAATTAAACATCTATACAGGGTTTCATCTAACTTTTCCTTGCCATTATCTTTAGAAATTCATAAGTTCATATGGAATAACTTATTTAGAACAGACTATAAATGGTTACATAGTACAATTAACTCAAATAATCTCTTAATAGATATAAAATTAGTTGCTTACAAACCTTTAAAATAACTTAGCCTTATCTATATTAAATTTGTTATTGATAAATTTATACACTTTTCATCCTAAAGAACTAGTAGTCCTCTAAGACCTAACATATCAATCTCTATATCTATTTTCTTCTTAAAAACATCCACATACTCTGTATCACCTTCTATTCTATTATTATTATGGACTGAGACAAGGTTTTAGTCATCTTCAGTCTTCATAATGATATAGAGATTGGACATTTTTTTCACTTATTTTCATCTTTTATTGTACTAACTACTCATTTATTTTATTGACTCTTAAATTTTTTATTATATAACTTTTATTGAATTTCTTAAATACTTTATTTTATCTATAAGCAGTCTAAATTCTTTTAATTGTTTAACCTAGAAAATTTTACAAGCAAATTAGTCAAATAAGTAGACTTTACATCAAGGTGAAAGAGGTTCTACCTATGTGTTTGCAACAAATGCAATAACATATCTAATAGTTTCTAGTCTTACAAGTAATGCAAAATTTTTGGAGCAAAGACTAACGAATTGTTTAAAGTATCCTTTCACTACTATTGATGTTTTGTGTATGTTAATAAATCCATTCAGATTCAACTTGATTATGTACACCTATTTGACTCTAATTTTTTTCTTTTATAGATCTTTCAAACAAGGACTATTTATGATTTGTTTTGATAATTAAATCTTCTTCCTCTATAATGTTAAGGCCATTTTATTCTCAACTACTTTTATAGATTAGGTTAATCATAAGACTTTCATGCTTCTCTTCTCATAACTATTAACTAGAAGCCTTATCACTCTAATTACAAATCCATGTTTCATCTCTAAAATATTATTACTAAACTTCTTTATACTATTGAAGAGGAAACGCATTTGTTTTTGACCTTGCAAACTTATATACCATTTCTTTCTTTAATTTAATTAAAAATATTTAACCATTTTTGCATCTCTTTACCCGAGCTCTACTTACTACATAATTATAAATTATGTAGCCTTTATATAGCTTGGTATAAATATAAAATACTCCTTATTTCTATTACTCATATTTTTTCATTTTACTTTTAGAAGTAGAAAAATCATAAGCAAAGAAATATTTTAAGTGTGTTACAGATGAAATATTTCCAAATTACTTGTCTTATAGCATCCTTCCTTTTAATGTTTAGGTAAGCAACCTGTTTTATAAGTATACTAAACTATTGACTGCCTAGAATTTTGATAGAATATTTTTCTATCATTATGCTTATTGTCATTTCCATTCTATTTTCTTTCTTTATACCATACTAGTTTGTTGCAAAGTGTAAGATGTTTCCCTTTAATGCTTTAAACTTCTTATAAAATAATATATGAGGCTATTTTCTAGCTTGAGATCCTTAAAGCAGAGGTTGATTTCTTTTCTTTTTTTTTCTTAAATTTTATTAATTCTAACAAATTCTCATTCTTATTCTTAATGAAGACAATTTAGTAATATTAATCAAATTCACATAATAACATCATAGGGAACTTGAATCCATCCTAACGTAATTTTATGTCCCTCTTTAACTCTCTAAAATGCTTCCTTAAAGAACAATCCAACCTATTTGTAACTTGACAAGATTTATATACATTAACACAAGTTTTCTATTTCACTTAAACTTAAAACCACCACTTTTCAAGTTTTTTTTCTTTTAAGTTTTAGCAATATGAAGAGAAATAATTCACTTTCCAAAAAAGATATGATGATGAAGTTTTCTCTTAAATTTAAATGTGACTTAACATAATTAACATATTTGCATTCACCAGCATATATTCCTAATATTCTGGTCAAAATAAGGGATTTTATTAATTCATTCTCCTATAATTTCACTTGTATTAATAAATGTATTCAAATTCTTAAAAATATAAATTAAATTTATTTTAATGAATTATTATGAATTAGTGATATTTTGATATAAATTATAGAAAAACTATATGTTAAAAATGAACTTCATAGCTAATGGATTATAGATTTCTACATTCTCTTTACCTGAATTTATTACCAATTATAATTTTAGAAGAAATATCTATCAAATTCATAAATAATTAAGTGAGTTATATAAGATCCACGATTAAAGTATACATGTCGTGAATGCTTATTAGTACAAGATAAGAGACTTATCAATTTAAATGAGCTTTCTATAACAAGAAACAATATCAATTGTGATTAAAAGCTTAAGAGTATTATTAACATTAGGCAGGTTTATATACACAACATATATATGGAGTACAAAGATAACAACTATCCTTAATATGATTACAATCCTAATTAAAAGGAATAAATCAAGGAAAAGATTAGGGAGTAAATTAAGGAATATTTACAATTGATATCACCTGCAATAGGTAAGCATAAGATTAGGAGAGAATGTCTCTTTATCATGCCTCAACAAGATAGACGATCGATTAGTGAGACCAATCTTGGACATGAGCTTATGGAAACGGGTGCGAGCAAGCGGCTTAGTAAGAGCATCGACTAGTTGATCATTTCCAGAAATGTATAACACACGTAGTGTTTGACTTTGAACATTCTCACGAACAAAATGGTAGTCAACTCCTAAATGTTTCATTTTTAGTGGAACTTCAGATTTGCGGCAATATAGGTAGCTCCTATGTTATCACAGTAGATGACTGATTTGTTTATGGGTAGATGTCCTAGCTCAATAAGTAAGTTTTGGACCCATAGGACCTCGACAGTAGTTGTAGCAATAGCTCGATACTCAGCTTCAGTTGAAGAGTGAACAAGAGTGCGTTGTTTATGAGAACTCCAAGAGATAGGATTGGCCGGAGTATACAGTATACAATATAACCAGTTGTAGAAATATAGTCATCTTTATCACCTGCCCAGTCAGTATCTATAAAAACACGAAGAGTAGTAGGCGAGTCGCGGCGAAGGAATAAGCCTTGTGTAGTAGTCCCTGCAAGATAGCATAATAGTCGTTTGAGAGTGGCCCAATGATCTTCAGTAGGTTTGTGCATGTATTGAGATAAACTGTTTACATCAAAAGAGATGTCAAGTCTAGTTAAAGAAAGGTATTGTAGGCTTCCCACAAGTTTTCGGTATTCAGTTAGGTTGGCTAGACGAGTTCCAGCATGCATGGATAGGAGAGGACTTGTGGCCATAGAGGTGGGTACAGGTTTGGCATTAGACATACGAGCACAGGTTAAAAGGTCTTGGATATATTTGTGCTAACTAAGAAAGATGCAATGAGGATGAGGTAACACCTTAACGCCAACAAAATAGGATAGGATACCAAGATCTTTAAGGGAAAAACGAGAGGAGAATTTAGAGATGAATATATTTAGGAGAGTGGAATTTAAGCTGGTGATAATGATATCATCAACATAGACAAGTAAGTAGATTAGATCATGATTATGAATAAAGATGTGTCAGAGATGGAATTTTTGAACCCAATAGTAAGAAGATAGGATTTGAGTTCATTACACCAAGCTCGTGGAGCTTGTTTAAGACCATAGAGAGTTTTTTGAAGTTTGCAGACATGAGTGGGTTGAGATTGACTAACAAAAACAAGAGGTTGTACCATAAAAACGTCCTCCATAAGAGAACCTTGGAGGAAAGCATTATTAATGTCAACTTGACGAAGAGACCACCCATAGGTTATGGCTAGAGAGAGAATGATATGGATGGTAGCGGGTTTAACTATGGGACCAAAAATTTCAGTATAGTCTAGGCTAGGGCATTGGTGGAACCCTTTAGCTACTAAGAGAGCCTTGTGACGATCTATAGAGCCATCCAGGTTATACTTAGTCCAAAAAACCCACTTATAACCAATGAGATTTTGTGATGAAGAGGGGGGAACAAGGTCCAATGTTTTTTTTTTGAGCAAGGCATTTTATTCAGTTTTCACAGCCTCACACCAAACCGGGCTTTTGAGAGCTTAAGTGATGGTGGTAAGCTCGGTAGGAGAAGGTTGGAGAGAGACATGGAGATTCATTTTGTTAATGGGTTTGCAAATATTATTTTGTAGGAGAGTGATAGGGCGTGGTGGAGGAGGAGGAGAGGGAGATGAGGAAACCAATAACCATGGGCTAGGAGGGGGTTGAGGATTTGACTATAGTGTTTGAGGGAGGAGAGAGAGGAGCGGGAGAAGCTTGCGGGTTTTGGAAGGGGGAAGCTGGTGTTGATGATGCAGCAGAAATAATGGCGAGATGAAATGCACACCATTCATCCACGTCGGTGGATGTGTGCGGTGGTGCAAACATGGAAGAGGAGGAAAAAGGAAATTCATGCTCAATAAATTTGATATGTCGAGAAAAATAGATTTTGTTTGAGCTGGGATCAAGACAATAGTATGCACTTTGGGTAGCAGAATAGCCAACAAAAACACAAGGAGAGGAGTGGGGATCAAGTTTATTTAAGGTATAAGGATGTAGCCATGGATAACAAAGACATCCAAAGCTACGATGTTTGAGATAATTAGGTGTGTGGCCATGGAGTTTAGAGTAAGGGGATTTAAGGTCAAGTGTAGGAGTAGGCATACGATTAATTAAATGGTAAGCAGTAGCAAAGGCAAGAGGCCAATATTTTCGTGGCATAGAGGAATGATTAAGGAGGGAAAGACCGGTTTCAACAATATGACGGTGACGACATTCCAAATAGCCATTGTTTTCGGGCGTATGAGGAGGGGAAGTAAGGTGTGTTATGCCATGAGACTCAAGTGTTGGACCTAAACCAATATATTCACCACCATTATCACTAATGATTGTAATTATGGGGTGTTTAAAGAATTTTTCAACCAATAGTTTGAATTTATAAAAAATGGCAGTAGCATCATTTTTATATTTGAGAGGTTAAAACCACACATATTTGGAATAATGATCAACAAAAATAAGATAATATTTGTAGCCATCATAAGAAAGGGTGGGGGAAGTCCAAACATCACTATAAAGAACATTAAGAGGACTATGAGATTGAATGGTATTTTGATATAATGGAAAATTGTTACAATGAAAAGAAATTGACTTTGGAATATTTAAATTAAAAGCATTTCTAATATGATGTAGAATGGAATAGGATGGATGACCTAATCAATGATGCCAATCGATAGTAGATGTCAATTTAACGGAGTGAACGGTAGGACGAGTGGGATGTCATTCATAGATTCCAGATTTAATTGAGCCTTGCTCGTGCAAAGATCCTTCATAAGGTAGGAATTAGGTAAGAAGGTGATAGAAGTATTGTTATCATGATAGAACTTAGAATAATATTGCGAGAAACAAAAGGTACATGAAGAATATGATTAAGATGGAATGTAGTAGTAGGAGTAAGAAGAGAAGCTGAACCAGTGTTTGAGATGGCTAGGCCCGAGCCATCTCCAATAATGAGTTCCTTAAGACCATCATAGGGGAAGTGAAGAGCAAGGTTTTCAAGGTTATGAGTGACATGAACCACTATCGAGGAGCCAACTATTAGAGGTGGATTCAAAAGTAGTGGCAGTATAGGCATGAGGAAATGGGGATTGGTAGTCTTTGGTGATAGGACGAGGTTGGGCCTGGGGACGAATTGTAGGTGGTTTGGAGGTTTGAGAAAGTAGTATGACATTCGGATATTGATAGTGGAAAATGGGACATTGAGAGACATAATGACCTTGTTTCTGGCACCATTGACAACATCCTTTGAAGGGTTGAGAAGGCCGAGTAGGAGGAAGGGAGTTAGATTGGTTTAGAGTGGGGAGAAGGCCAGCATTGGAGGAGGAAGGACGGTTTTGATAGTTACTATTTTTGTGTTTAGCCATATAGTTAACAGTAGCAGGGAAGGTACTGGATGAGTTATTTTATGTTTGAGGGAGAGTTCACAGTTGATGAGTTTTTCATGTAACTCATCAAGCATGATAGGAGTTTCACAGCTTTGAATGGCATTTATGACACTATCATAGTCAGGATCATTGAGTTGGTCAAGAACTTTGTCAATGAATATCCTTGGGATCAAGGGAACGACCAAAGGAGGCTAGTTGGTCGGTACAATGCTTGATGTCTTGCATATAGTCAGAAATCGAACGAGTAACCTTGGTAATATTACGAAGATGATCTTTGGTTTGTTTAAGATGGCCTTTACAGGGAATGACATAGGTCTTGGAAAGAGTTTGCCAAGTGTCATAGGTAGTCGGACATTGTGAAATGAGAGGAACGAGTAGGTTGGAAAGCGTGCCAGTAAGAGCTCCAAGAATGAGCTTGTGCTAACAGAACCATATGGTGTAGGCAGGATTAGTAGTGGTTGTATCATTTTCGGTAATGGTTTTAGAGCGAGCAGAATGAGAAACCATCTATGAATTTATGTAAGTCATAGCCAAGAAGGGTAGCTTCAAGTTGAGTTTTTTCACGATATATAATTTGTGGGAGTGAGTTTGAGTATGTGGGAAAAATAGATGATGATGAAAGGGTTGGTAGGTTTAGCATTGTTAGGGATAAGAGATTGATCATTGGTTGCCATTAAGGAGGAATAATGAAGGTGAAAAAGCCGTGGGAAGTAGAGTAAGAAAAAAAATTGGATCAATACCATATAAGAGGAAACAATATCAATTATGATTAAAAGCCTAAGAGTAACATTAGGTAGGTTTATATACACAACATATATATGGAGTACAAAGATAACAACTATCCTAAATATGATTACAATCCTAATTAAAAGTAATAAATCAAGGAGAAGATTAGGGAGTAAATTAAGGAATATTTACAGTTGATATTATCTACAATAGGTAAGCATAAGATTAGGAGGGAATGTCTCTCTATCACTTTCCATTTCTTTTTGCTTTTGTATGTAAATTTTCTCCTATAAATGGAAAGTCATTTAACAATTTGACCATAGGGGATGTTGACTAAGTGTATTTTATATTCATTATCATTATAACTTATGTTTATCAAAAAATATATTTTCATTAATATTTATAGATCATTTTCAAATGCCTTATTTATATTATATTCTATATTGGACATGAACTAATAAAAGTATAGAACATAATTTATCTTTTTATAATAAGAGAAATGTGCAAGTCTTTTATTCTTATTTTCACTACCTTATTGTCATTACAACAGAAGGGACTTTTGGCTACATGTTCTTTGGCGACGAATTAGAAAATGTTGTCAAAAGAAATCTATTGACAACGAATTAAATATTCGTCGTCGACAATCCAATATTTTGTGACGTTATGCAAAAGTGTCGGTAGATGAATATATTTTACAACGATTAAAGGAAATTGTCGCAGTAGGAAAAAGGTTTTATGAAGGTTATCGAATTTAATCGCCAATATGATAACATTTAGAGACGAATAGGAATATTCTTCTCAAGAAGTCATGGTAAATCAACATATTTTGTGATGATTAGAAGGAATCATCGCAAATTGTACTTATAAATAGTGACAACAAATGTAATTCATCGCCAATATATTGTCATTTTGAGAAGACTATCTAACTCATCGCTAAAAGTTTTGAGAAACAAATATATATTTCCATGATTATTAAGAAGCGTTGCTAAAGGAACCACTTTTTGTGACTATTTTAAAGATTCATTGCCAATATGATATCATTTAGTGACGATTATTGAAATTATCGCCAGAGGTTGATAATTATACATTTGGTGACGAATTGCAAATTTGTCACCTAAAGTTGATGTTAAATAATATGATAATTTCTTAGGGTAATTTTAATGAATTTTTGTTTGTGATAGTATTCTTAAAAATAATAATATGTAGAAGATAGTCTTTTAATGGTAAGTGTACTTAATAATCCTAATTAAGGTTAATTATAATTAACATTAATATGATTTTTCATATTTTTTTCATTTGCCATGTTTATAAATTTGTTTCAATAGCTAATGCATTCAAAATCTATAAATTTGGTTAAATCTATGGATTTATACATAAATGATTCTTAAATGATGCCTATTATACATAGTACTACACCTTCATTCATAACAAAATTTCATGAAAATAGAATGGAGCAGCTAAAAATTGTAAAATATTTTCAAAGTTTTAAACATATTGTTGAAAAACATATGGTAGGTAATTTAAATTTTGAAAAGTAAATATATTTTGGACATAAAAAGATATTCATACGTAAAATTTTAATTTTAATAAGATAAAAAATCATAAATTTAAGTTAACTAGTATTCCTAATCATTAATATTTATTAACAATAAAATAATAATATATATAAATATCAAAAATGGTAGCAATATAATATTGTGATATATGGTAAATAGTACAATATTTTAATTAGAAATTTAACAATTCTTATAAACATACAACAACAATAATAACAACAATAACACCTAGCTAATACATAGGGTCCAGGGAGCTCCGATAGTACGCAATCTTACCTCTAACTAGTAGCGAGGCTATTTCCAAAATTCTTACAGACATAACAATAAATAAAGTTGCATCCTAATTCCATCGAAAAGGAAATGAAATAACTATTTTTTTGATTCCAAGTGACATGAGAGTTGGTAACAGTAAATGAGTTCCCTATGTCTGGATTTCCAAGAAGGGTCCTTGCATGTTCGAAGGCATTAATTGAAAAAGTCAAATATCTTCCCTTAAGTATTAGGTTACTAACACCCTCTTCTAACAATTTCTTAGCTATAACTAAACTAGTAGAAGATATAGTGAACTAGTCCAAAAATGTAGTATGGATCACTGAATTAGATAAACCACCAGTACGATGCATTTCACCTAAGACATAATTAGTATACAACTTAGATAGCTATTTTAGTCAAACCATATAACGAACCCAAATTGGAGCGCATGCATGCCTGATTGAATAGACATAGTAATTTGAATCGACGATTGCTCCAACACAATTGATTTCTCTAATTTTTTATGGAACATCGTGACATCGCCACCGCCTCCATTTATATCTATGTTCTCTTGAAAATTCAAGGAAGCTTAACACAACATATAGTATATACAATCAAATGTTCGTATATATAATAACTTCATAATAGGAAATGAGATATAGATAATAAAGAAAGAGAGGTAGTCCAAATGATACTAAAAATCTTGAAGAAGAAAATCGGTTAAGGAAGGTAAGCAGTTATTAGTGTATGAAGAGGGGATTTGTTTTGTATTGATTTGTTCTTCATTAGGGACAATTTTGTCACATTCCTCCCAGTGGAAATCATTTTCGCAATCAGAAACTAGTTGCCACATCGATATCCCTCGATGAATTAATATTAACAGTTATATTTTGAATCAATTTGGCATAAAATTCATTATGTTCAATTAAATTCTCGATGATAAGTCAAAGTACTACATTTCACTAGTTACATCTTCTATCTGCCTATTGAGTTGAAAGTTACCCTTATCAAAATGAAAGTTATCCATTTAGCCTTTATATCATATCTCAATTTTAGAATTTATAGTAAAGTACACATGACCAAGTTCTTTATGTACAAAAATATAGTATTTTCAATACAAGGTTATATTACTATTATAATAAAATGTGAAAATTTTCAAAATGAACAAGTGGTTTATACTAAAAAAAGAGTATTTTTCCTAACAACAAAATGAAAAGGCTTATTAGAAAAGTTAAATACTTCCAGAGACCTTTCATCAAATACTTAGCAGGCTTTTCTGAAAGAAATGTTGAAGGTGGTTAAAAAAACTTCAACCTGTAAAAAAACCAATAAAGAAAGACAAAATCATCTTCCAAACACAAACACAAACAAGACCCATACACCATAACACACGAGACTAACGCAAGACAGGGAATGATGCTCATTAGATAGTGAACGAAGAGGAATGTTGATGGCTAACACGAAAACAAAGAGAGGGTCATTTTCGTGTTAATAACCTAGTAGAAATGAGATCATTTTCGATTAAGTCAAAAGAAATATACCATTTGTTGAGGATTAAAAAACCCGTTGCGAAATGGTTTTTCATTCCCATTTGGTTTCACCTTTGGCTAACATAATTATGTATAATATAGAAATTATATGTTACAGTACAAAATTTTATGTAATAAATGGATCATAATATATATATTACATAAGAAAGATTTGAGAAAATTTATATATAATGTAATATTTCATAAATCATTATAATAGTTACGATTATAATGTATACATTCATATAACATTATATTAATTACCACATATAATAATAGCAACAACAATTTAATTAAAAATGAATTGCAATATATTAGAAAATGGAAATCAATATTAAATATTAATATAATAATTTTCAAAATAAAATTTAATATTATTCAAAATGACTTTAACAACAATGTCATTTCGAAGATTACTATCTGATGTTAATGATAAGGATTGTATAACTATAAAAATAGATTTAGTTATCAAAATTTTCATTATTACATTTTATTAATTTTTTAATATATATGATTTCATAATTGTATATTGCCTCAACAAATTGTATTTATTATCTGCCTCAACAAATTGTATTTATTATCTATAATTTTTTATTATGATTTATGTTTTTGATATTTTACAAAAATTTAGCAAAATTTAATCTATCAAAAAAGTATAGTATTAGCTATGGTTTTTAATTCTGGTAGGCAAATGATGGACATTTTGTGAAAAATTTTTAATTCGTCACCAAATGTTTCGGCTTGAAAAAAATTAAGCTGAGACGAGATCATTTGTTCAATGACAAATGACATCATCTCGACATCTGATTAATGAAACAAACCCGACCCCCCTCTCACCCCACCTCGTGAATTCTTTCGGCCTCTCCTCTCTCCCTAGCAATTTTTCAAAATCTGTTGTAAGCTTAAAAATAAATGTAGTTAACAATAACGTCATTTCAATGATGAAATTTAAAATTAATGACAATGATTGTATAAGTTTACAAATAAATTTAATTAAAAAATGTCATTTATAGTTTTTATTAATCTTTTTTAATATATATGATTTCATAATTTTATGTGGTCTTACAAAAATATATTTATTATATATAATTTGTATAATAATTTTGTTTTCTGATATTCTGAAAAAATTTAATAAAAAATAAAAATGTATAAAAAAGTGTAGCATTGGCGACGATTTAAAATAGTAGTTGCCAAATGTTGAATATTTGGCAACGAATTTCGATATCGTTGCAAAATGGTACACGCTGTAAACAACTTAAGTGAAACGACGTCGCATTCATCGAATGGGTGATGATAATTAGATGCAAGCTAACCCCTCCCACCCCCTCCCAAGCATCTTTCAACTCTCCTCTCTCCCGTCCAAGTTTTTCCCTTTTCTCTTCTCCTCGTTCGTTCATCTTGTTCTCTTGGTTTTATGCTCCATCGTCTCCCTATAATTGTAGTCGAGGTAAGTCGTTCAACTCCTTTGTTATGGGTTATTTTTTCTTGATTCAAAGTTGTTGGGCCCTGCTATGTTGATGGTTGGTTTTATAAATTGTTGTTAAGTTGTTTGTGTGTTTTTCGACTATTAATGGATGAGTGGTTTATTGAATGTGTAATGTTTGTGAACAATGAGAGAAAACAAAATTTTTATTAATTATTTGGGTTCAATTTTGGTTGTCTATAACTATTCTACGAAATGTCTGATAGGTTTTTAGTGTTCTGTTTTCATAGTGAACGAATTGTTAGGACTCATCTTTTATTGTGTTTTATTTTATGAGGATTGTACTGAGCAAAAGAGAAGAGATTGTTAAAAAATCATGAAAGATTCAAAATAATGTTCTGTTTTGAATAACCGTGAGTTCAAAAATATTATCCTTCTTTGAGTTTGTTTTTATTGCATCCTTCAACATGATGAGAATCCAATTGGCTTGCTGTCATACACTGGCTCCAAATCGTTTGTTGTTGTACGGAATAAATTTATAAGTTCTTTGTTTAGAAGTTATAATAATAACAGTAAATATAATATTATTTATTGTGTTTTTAATTCTTTATTTTTTCATAAAACCAATTGAGAAAGAACTACATAGACAAGAGTATGATAGGATCACACTCTACAAACTAACACACTATAAGGAAGGTGAAAGATGGACGTCTGAAGAAGTGCAAAATAATTATGTAATTATAATTTTTTTAATTTTTAAGTTTATTTATTTATGTACAATTTTTAAAAATTTAAGTTTATTTATTTATGTAGTACTCACTAATTATATTTAAATTAAATATTGATTTTGTTTTTTTTTTAAATAGAATAAGATGCAAGATTTGTTGCAAAGATCATTGTCTAACGGAAATGAGCCAAATGTAGATGACATTTGCAACAACATGCTTGGTATAAGATCCGGCTACATCAAAGGTCTTGGGTTTATTCCACAGCCAGCTACTTCATCCTCATCATGACCAGCATATGTTTTCAATCTCAAAGAGGAGAACCAATCGCTTAAGGCTAAATTACAATGTAATGAAGAAAAGTTGGAACATAATAAACAAAAGTTAAAACGTATTGAACGAAAGTTGGCCAAACTTCAAAAGGTGGTCAAACACATACTTGGCCCAAATTATCTAAGTTGTAGTAATCAATATTAAGTAAATTAACATGATAAAATTTTTAGTAGTAACATTTATTTAAAGATTAAAAACGTAGCTTATTCATTTTGTCTATATGAACTTGGAATTTGATGATGAAAATTTTCCGTTTTATTTTTGTTATTCATTTTATATGTATTATTTATAATATATATATATATATATATATATATATATTTAATAATCATAATCCATTTATTACAATAATAATCATAATCCATTTATAATAATATATTTATAATATATATATATATATATGTTCTATAATATTGTTATATACATAAAAATTGACATGATACATTTATTATATAATTCTATTTGCTGAACCTAGTATTTTTTATGCATACAAGTATTTTTGTTGGAAGGTTGATACATAACTAATGGAATGCTTATAGTATCCCCATTTCCCAATAAAATGATCTTGTCAATATCAGTATAAATTATCTTTCCCTCATGTTCTGCTAAAGTGGGACCCCCTAAATCTAAGGCCACTTGGCAAAACATCACCTAAAATATTTAGCCATGTTTCATAAAACATCACTAAAAGGATTTATCCACATTTGGTAAAACGTCGTTAAAAGGATTTATCCACATTTTATATAACGTCACTAAAACTATTCAGCAACGTTGTAAAACACGTCACTAATAAAAGTAGATATAACATTTGCCGTACTAATTCCTTCTCATTGCCAATAATTTTCACTGTTTAATGCATATTCGTCGTTAAAAACATTTAGCCATGAAATGGAAGTGAAAATAAAAATAACTTGTGACAACTGCTTTACATTTTGGCTATGGATCATGCTCGTACCCAAAAAAATTTTGTGACAATTGTGTAATAATGTCATTTATAGTGTTTTGTTATAAGACTTTTGCGATGATCTCAGCCACATTTTGTTATCGTCACTAAATACTATTTCTAGCGATGAATGTTTTCGTCGTTAAAACCCTTTTTTGTTGTAGTATGTTCATTTACTATTTTTTGTTTTATCTTCTTCTCAACTTCATTCTGTCCTTAACTTCTTCTCTTTTTGACGAGAAATGGTAAGAACTGTTATCGACTTTGGCATCAAAGTTACCAGGGACAGCTACCTGCATAGCGCTAACAAAAGATCCAAGTGAATCCTGAACTACAATACCCAAGCCAACAAAAATACCATCAAAAAGTGCTCCATCCATATTCAATTTTAGATGACTGTGAGCTAGTTTTGACCATTTTTGCGGGGTCAAAGAACCAGTAGAAGCAGAGGGGGACTCATTAGCTTGTAGCCAACTATTGAGGAAGTTAAGCACACGTCTCGCTACCTGTAGTGGGTTCATTCATTTGTCTTTACAAAACATTGCATTTCGGGCTTCCCATATTGCCCATAAGGTCACCACCATAATCTGCAAGTCAGATCCATGGAGCACATCTAGCATGCTCTCAAACTAGTCACAAAACTTCACACATTGGCTGAAGCAAAACCTAACTGCAGATGACGACCAATAAGCCCTTGCAAATGCACAGTACACCGGCAAATGAAGTTTATCTTCCTCACAAGAGTGGCAAAAGGGGTAGAGGCCATCAACTTGGAGATTACGATGTTTGAGCAAGGTCACATAAGGAATGGAAACATTCAAAGCTCGCCAAATGAAATTAGGGCATTTAGGTGGGATATGCAATGACTAAACTTTCCTCCACATATGTACCTGGACTTGGAGTTGCGAGTGTGGTTGGATAAAAAGCAATCGGCAGTAAGCACTTTGGACTGTAAGCAAACCTCTGTTATCAAATCTCCAAAACCAATCATCCTCTCCACCAGTTCGGCTTAGAGGGATTGATAAGATGGCAGTAGCATCCGGAGGCTCAAACGCCTAGAAAATAACATCAGACTTCCATCAGTGGTTGGCTATAAGGTCCGATACTAAAAGTAAATTGGTAGCGGCAGATCGGGCTATTGTGATTTTCATAGAACCCGTAGATGGCAGCCAAGAATCCTCCCAGATAGATATTGATGAGCCAAAACCAACCCGTAAATAGCCACCCTCATCAATTAAGTCCTTACGCTCCCAAAAGCTCCGCCATATGAAACTCGGATTGTGGCCTAGAGTCGAGGCAAGGAAATTAGTAGACAAAAAGTATTTTACTATCAAGATCCTCGCGACAACCGAAGTGGGGTCCTTAAAAATTCTCCATGCTTGTTTCATGACCATAGAGAGATTAAAGGCACGTGATTGCTTAAAGCCAAGTCCACCAAAAAATTTCGGTTTACACATCCGTTCCCAACTCATCCAGTTAATACCTCGCCCAGGTTGTGTGCCAGCACCCCATCAAAAGCGACACATTATACGTTAAAGCTCCATGCACAGAGTCTTGGTAAGCAAGAAAAGGTGCATAACATAATTTGGTAATGTAAGCAAGACGGTCTTGAGCATGATTTCTTTTCCCACCCTAGACAAGTAGTTCCACTTCCATGTGGTTAACTTCCTCCAAACCTAATCTTTAATGAAGTTAAAAACTGCCCTCTTGTTTCATCCAACCCGAGTGTGTAGGCCCTAGTAAATTCTGAAGTCTCCTTTCTTTTCTATCCCAAGAGCACTACAAATTTGATGTTGAATCGAATGGGGAACATTGTTAGAGAGACATAGGGAAGATTTCCCTAAATTGATATGTTGATTTGACGCTTGAGCATAGAGTGATATCACTTCTTTAACCACAATAGACTCCCCCCTAGTCGCGTTGAAAACAAGCAGACTATCATCTACAAAAAAGAGATGGTTAATAGAAGGAGCCCCACAGGCCATAGAGCAATCTTGCCAAGTCCCTGCATGCCTACGAGATTGAATCAGTTGGGTTAAACCCTCTGCACACAAAATGAATAAATAAGAAGGAGAGAGGGTCGCCTTGCCGTTATGGAGTAATCGGACCAAGATGCTAGCCTTGGTATAGAACCCATGTTGGACCCCAAACTTTCCTTGAAATTTTAAAGTATCAAGTGACATGAAAATGAGGAAATTAGAATGAATAATAAAAAAAATTGAATGTGAATAGTTAGATGAGATTAAGATAGGCGAAAAATACTTTTGTTATTGAGGTTTATGTTAAGGTATGGCC
>JAOTAX010000008.1:31976781-31988996 GCA_025629825.1 Erythroxylum guanchezii | reverse complement strand
GTTTGATGTATGAATTGCTTAGTAAGTTTTAAAATTTTTGGGAAACTTATGTTACATGGCTTTTACTGTAAATTTTTCAATGGACATAAATATTTCAATGATTTTTGCTTGTTTCTCGATTATAAGCATGTTACCCACGAGCGTAAAGCTCACCCCCCCTTTCATTCCCATCTCCAGGTGATGAGAAAGGGATCGGATGAAAGAAGTCAAGGATTTTGTTTGTTTTGCATATGTTGTATTTTTAAGTTGGATTGTTGTAAGAATAAGATCTTAGAAATTGTTGAGAATTTTGGGGTTTTGTGTCGTTTGTATTTGGATTTTGGTATTGGTGATGTGATGTGGGTTGGAATCGCTATTGAAGTTTGTAAGTATTTATTTTATGTTGTAAATGAATTATGGATTTGTATATGGGGTTGAAATATGAATTGTGTATGAATGGTATGGGTTGAGTTGATGATCTTTCATATAAATTGTTGCGATTTATTAATGAATGAATTGTGGAAAAGACAAGGTATGATTCGGATGAGATGAGTTGCGTTCAAATGTAATGTATCGAAAGAAGTTTTCCGTTTAAGTTGATGGAATTTGTATATGAATTGTTGGTATATATATGTGTGGGAGATTTTTATGAAGAATAAAAGAAAGATAGGATTTTTTTTTTTTTTAATGATGAGACATGATTGAATATGAATTGAGGTTTGAAGTTGGTATAAATTCAAGGTGAGGAGTCAAATGAATTGAGGTGAGGGACCTATGAATGCCCTTTTGAATTTTGAATTGTTTTGAATGGCGAAAAAAATACCGATTTAGATTGGTTTAGACCAAGTCGTCTTCTCGGAAGATGTAACTTGTCTTTATAGTTTTCCAACGTTTTTTTTAAGTATGCGTTTTCAGATGTCAGAATTAAAAGTTTTGACCTTAAACGATTTGTTTTGTTGGTTTTCGCCCACGTTTGTATTTCGAGAAATTCTGTACGCACATTTTGTAACTCCGAAGGTTGGGTTCCGGAAATGGGGCCCAACAGTAGATCTTTCTTTTATCTTTCCATTGATATAAAGTATGAAAATTTTGGACTTTGTAGTTGAGAGATATGCTATTTCGAAGTCTGTGATTTTTCAGGGGATGGGCATCCTGGACAGCTACATTGGTTTCAATTTTAAATCCTTTTTGTGGCAAAATTGGTTTATGAGGTATTCATTGAAGTTGTAGTTCTAGAAGTCTTCTTCAAAATGGTTTTTGAATCACCTTAATTCGATATTTGTAGAAAAAGTTATGTCTATTTTACCAAGATAAGTCGGAGGAAGAAAGAATAAAGGAGGAAAGTCGTGATCGTGATGAATCGGGATCGCGATATTGCGGCCGGTGCGTGAGAATTGCGATCGCGACACTGCGCGGGCGCACGGAGGTTGCGATCACGACGCGAGTCTTCCTCCTAGCCTGAACATGTTTTATTATTTTGGCCATAACTTTTTTGTCCTACCTTTAAATGACCTGATTTTTGAAGCATTAGATTCCTAACACATTCCTCTATCTCTTTACAAAAATTAGAGCTTTAGATTTTGATTTGAAAAGGATTGATTGAATTAAAGTAAGGGTATCGGTTGGAAGGGTATGAGTTAGGTATTTTCACTGAACATGCTTTAGTATTTTGGTGATATTTTGATCTGTAGGATTCCAATTGATATGATTTTTGAATTGGAGTAAACTAGAGAAATAGTGCTACATATCATATGAAGAAGCTGAATCTTGATTCAGTGTCTAAGGTGTTCAATTTCTAGATGGAAGTTGTATATAGAAAACTATTTTTGATTATGAACAGTCCGAAAATGTTGGAGGTATATCTTCCACATTACTAAACCAAATTGAGTGATTTTGGTGTCAATTGAAAGATAAGACATGGAGGAACACTTTTCTAGAAGAGAGTTTGACCAAATTACCTCATTTTCAGCTTCTGATTATATGAGAATAGTAGACCCAAAAATCAGTTTTTGGGAAAAATTTGGAGTTGTGATCAATGAGTTGTGAATTGTAATTTTAATGGCTTTATTGGGATATAGACCATAAGTAAATGGCACTTATATGAGTTTGGAAATAAGAATGTATACGTGAGGGGAATGATAGACCAATACCCGGGATTGTCATAAACATGCATTATACATATTCTATATACACACATGTGCATTACATGAATGCTTATAGTTGTGCAAATATTAATGTATGTGCAATGTATGTACGATATAATGTCGATGTGTAGGATAAGCATCCACATTAAGGAGTTTCCAGATCTTAAAAGCAATTTCTAATATAGAGCGTACTGTGAGTAGACCGAGATCGTCTCATTTTATTGTTTGTTTTGTTTGAATTTTGGAATTGATTGATTATTGACTGATTATATGAATGTGATTGATTGTGTTGGGTTTCGGACAGAAGGTCCAATGATGTGATATTTGACTGGGATATTGAAGTGCTCATTGACTGTGAATTGGATGAACTAAGTGTATGAAATTTGATTGTTACATATGTTCTAAAAGTGCATTTGTATATGAATGAAAGTGTGAATTCTCAACTCTAATGTTGAATGCCGAACTACGGTCCGATGATATATGAATGTGAGTGAATGTGGATCATGCAAATGTGACTGATGCATTTCATTTCATGAATGCATGAAACATAATGGTTGTTGTGACTAGAGTGGTCACCGAACAGAGCTTAAAGCTCAACGAGTGAAAATGAGCCTTGAGCTCAAAATGATTCAGAGCCTCAGGCTCAACGTTTAATGAGCCCTGTATCCCCCAAATAGATAAGGGACAGTTATCAATGAGCCCTATATGGGACAGTTTAGGCACTCGGTCACAACAAAGTAACAAATGGAAAGTGAGTCTCATGTGCATTACATATGCATAATATGAATGATTAAGTGTATTGAATGAAAAGAAATGTGAAATGTGAAATGTGAAATAATGTGAAATGTGAAACAAAATGAGATGTGTGAATTAGGTGTTATGTGACTGGGTGAGCCATTGATGATGGTCACTCATTGAGTTCGCAAAACTCACCCAAAATTTGCAAATATTTTTCAGGGCTCAAAAGAATACCCTGTTAGGCAAACGAGAGTATACCTACCACTTGTGAGTGAAAGAAGAGGTCGGGATCAGTTCACGTCTGCATTAGAGTTTTCCTTATTTTTTTGTATAAATTTGTATTCTGTCATTTCTTTAAAATAATATATTCCCCAAATTTTGTTCAATGTGTATACAAAGGCTTTTAGGGTGGAAGGTAAATACCTTATGTCTAAAGTGTTATGTATTTGTGAAAGGGCCCAATTGGCTATTGAAATTCTATTGATTGAAAATAATTATGAATGAAAGTGGGCTCGATCTGAATATCGATTTTCGCAAAATATGTCATTGATTTCAAAAAAAAATTATACCGATTTTTGAATGATTGAGTGCTCTAGCATGCCACCCTCGTGGGGCACGGCCTCGGATATCACCATCGATATCGAGTTCGGGCCTTGCGGGAGTGGGGTGTTACAATACCAGTGAAAATGATGATGATAAAGGGGTATTTAAGGGAGAGCATAAGTTCGTATGCAGATCCAAATTTTCTAGTTCCTAAGAGTGATGACATTTGGTAGGTGATTGCAAAGCTATCAATAACATAATAGTAAGTATCGAGATCCCATTCTTAGGTTATATGTATGCATAACGAATTACATGTTCTTTTATATTTTCTAAAATTAATTTGAAAATGGAATTGCCAAAATTAATAGGAGAAGGTGATAAGTGAAAGACTGCCTTTAAGATTAAAAATGGCATATATAAGTGATTATTTATGCCATTTGGTCTTACTAATACACCTAGTACTTTTATGAGATTAATGAATCATGTCTCATACATATACATAGGCAAGTTTGTAATATATTATTTTAATTACATTATGGTAAACAACTTGCATATAGAAGAACATGTTCACACTTGATATGTGCTCTTGACATACTAAAGAAAGAACAACTGTACGCTAACTTTGTAAATTTTAACTTTTGTATAAAAATAGTTTTTTTTTAGTTATGTTGATAGTGTAAATGGTATTAAGATAGATGAGGAAAAGATGAAAGCAATTAAGGAATGGATAAGACCTAAATTCAGAAATCATGTGAGGAGCTTTCATAGTTTGACTATTGGATATTTGTTAAAGATATCATTAAATTTCTACATCACTTAAATTATTAAGAAACATGGGGTCTCATTGAGGAAATAAACAAGATAAATCTTTTAACTTCATTAAATATAGGTTATGTTTGACACATTTATTAGCATTACATAAATTTTCTAAAACTTTTTTAGTTTGACTATGATGCCTCAAGATTAGATAGAAGATTTGTATTAATGTAAGATAAGAGGCTAATAACCTATTTCAGTAAGCAGCTTAATAGAATAGCCTTGAACTACTCAACTTATTATTAAAAAACTCTATATGTTAGTGAGGGTATTAGAGACATGACAACTGGCCCAAGTAATTTATAAAACATATTAACCATAATTCGTTAGAGCACCTCAAGGGATAAGGTAAGTTAAACAAATGCCTTGCTAAATGGGTGAAATTTAACGAAACATTTGCATATGCTGTTAAGTATAAACAAGGTAAGGAGATTATAATGGTTAATATCTCATCTTGGAGGCATAAAAGTTTCTTCTCTATTAGATGCACTTGTATTTGGTTTCAGATTGTGTATACTTGTGGTTAATTTGATACTCTTTGGTTGTTGGGATCTAATTTTCAATCCTTATTAAACCACCGAAAAGTTTTAAGTTCTTTTGTTTACAGTTTTCAATATTTTGACCAAAAATTTTTAACTATCTAGTTTTGTGTTTTAGCATTCTTTAGAAACCCAATTGCTATATATTTGTACAAATTAGTCTCTGCATTTGGCCATTAGTCAGTTGCAAAGTAAGGTAAGAGAAAATTATTATTGGTTTAGATTTTGGGCCATCTAAATTTTGATTTGCTTACGATCAATCGCAATTGTGATTTTAATATCTGTATAGTGTGGTGTCCATTTTGTGTTTTAATATCAATCCTTGTTTCCTTTCTCGAATAATTTTAGAGTTATTTAGGGACTTGGTAGGTTGGTCTTTTATTGCTCATGTTGGGCATTAGGGTAGGAGTGGGGGCTTTGACTTCTGATGATAGAGTAAGGGCTAGTCCTTCAGTGAGCTTTAGGTTTAGGAGAAGAGAAGATGTTGACAAATTAACGATAGGTTCTTAGAACATTAGGACCCTTACAAATAAATCATTAGAACTAGTGGGAATTTTACAAAAATAAGATTCATATAGCATGAATCTTGAAGACAAGGTGGAAGGGGGATAAAAGGAAAAAGATTAATAGGTTCAAACCTTGGTATTCAGGGCATTTGAGACAACAAAATAGGATCTTGGTTATCAAAGAACTTAGACATAATGTTGTAGGGAAAAAAGGAAGAATGATAGGATTATGACTTTAAAGATTACGGTGAAAGATATTATTTTCAATGTGGTATGTGCTTATGCACCCTAAGAAGTGTTAGATGAACAACTTAAGTGCCAATTCTAGGAAAAGCTAAATAAGGTGATTCAGCAAATCCCTCTTGTCGAGAGATTTATTTTAGAAGGAGACTTTAATGGTCATATAAAGGCAACCTTGGAAGGATATTCATGGACTCATAGGTTTTTTAGTATGATGATAGGAATAATGTGATAGTGGTAGATTGCATAATATTTTAGTGGGTAGTTTAGTATGTGTTTAGTTGTTAAATTGAATAATTAATGCATGTTTATGTTAGGATTGTGTAATTTAGTATACATTTGTGTTTTTGAGTATTTTATAGGTTAAAGTATGCCATTGGGCTTAAATTTTGAGTATTTGAGGGGTCATGATGTGTTTGTTTATGTTTCATGTCAAATATAGAAGAATAGAGGAGATTCGAAGGAAGCTCAGAGCAAAACCCTGGACCACGATCGTGATAGAAGCTTGGTAAAGGTGCCACGATTGTGGCCTTATCTGCCACGATCATGATAGAAGCAAAATTTAGTGCCACAATCATGGAAGTATGGGCCATGATCGTGGCCTGTGTGATAGAAGACGAGGACAACCTTCCGAACTTAAATTTTCGAGGGACTTTTCAGATTTTTTGGGCACAAGAAAACCTAGGGTTTACCCTAAAATGGAAATACTATATAAAGAAAGAGAAATGACCTAGAAAAGAGCTCCAAGCTCTTCCACTTTGAGAAAGATCCAAGGAGAGAGGAAGAAGAGGAAAGAAGGGGGAGAAAGGAAGAGGACAAGAAGGAGGCTACTGTGTTGCCATCTTCTCTATCGATTCCAAGTGACTTCATTTTATCTTTATTGTTCTTTCTTTTAAATGTATAAGATTGTTTTATTAGTGATAGATTTGAGTTTGATAATGATGTTCTAAACTTCTTTAGGGATTTGTATTTGAATAAATGTTAATGTGAATTTTTTTATGTTAATACATTAGGTGTTGTGATTATTTATTGTATTTGTATGCTTTGGTAATAAATCAAGAGAGTGAACCGAAAGCAAAAAAATAGATTGGGTAATGAGAGTTAAACAATCTAATAGATCACGCAATTAATCAAATAAGGAATTTAGATAAAGAGAGATCTCGTATGAGGACCCCGTTGTCTATTAGAGGGTTTAAGATCTGATTATAATTGTAGGATTTTTGTTAATTGAGAGATTGCAAATTGCTTAATTCAATTAGGGGTTATGATTTAAAGTTTAATGATTATAACTCTAGAGAGAGTAATCCAACCTTCGAAAATCTAGATACCGTATTAACTTAAAAGTAGTCATGCTAGCATTTGATGATAGGATAAATCCTGCTTCTTATTTTCAGCTAATCTTCTTCGTATGATTTGCATTGTTAATTTAGTAGTGCTCAATTTGATTTTCTTTGTGTGTTAAATTTACATTTTTATTCCAATGAATAATCTTTACGGGTTTAATTTTTTATGCATTTTTTATTTTCTTTTTAGTAATTCTTTAGGCCTTAGATAATTAGAATTAGATTAGTTCAACAACTCCTTCAAGGATCAACATCTCACATACTACACCCACAACTTGTGTGCTTGCAGTATTTTGAGGGTTTTAAATAGATTAAAACTTGTCTCAATAAGTTTTTGGCGTCGTTGCTAGGGCGTAGTAGGATTAGTTTAGTTATTTTAGTTTAAGGCGTTCTCACCACTCTTGTGTGCGTGCATTTGCATGAACACAAGAATCACTTGAAGTTCAAGTTAGATCATTGAAACCCTAGCATTTGACATCACTCGCCTAGAACGAGTCATTCGAAGCGCCAAATGCCAAGAAGAATAAATTGAAGAACTGATGGCTGAGGAATTTCATCAAAAGTTTCAACAAGGAGGAACCCAAGGGAACCAACCTTAGACCCTTATGGATTTCATGAGACTGGGATTTAATACAACCAATCAAGCAGTTGTTAGACCTCCTATTTAAGCACCTTCATTCAAAATTAAGTCGGACGTACTAAAAATGTTACAAACAAGTGTGCAATTATATAGACTGACTAATAAGGATCCTAATGCACATATAGCGAACTTCCTCAAAATATGTGATATCCTTCGATATCATGGGAAGTCGGAGGATGTGATTAAGAAGAGGCTTTCCCCTTTACGTTAAAGGATAAAGCCAAAGCATGGTATCACTCTCTTAGTCCCTCAAAAGTGACAACGTGGGAGCAATTGGTACATGCATTCTTAAACAAGTATTTTCCCCTCACTAAAACTATAGAGATGATGCATATAAGAGATTCGAAGAAAATTTTCAACAAACGACAAAGAATCATGCATCCTCCATCCACAACTTGGAAGTCCAAATGTAGTGCCCCCTTATCGTAGGGTACATGTCGGGACGCCCTGAGGACATTCCAGTACGTAACCTATGATAATGGCATGCTATGATCAATCATAACATTTACGTAAGCTAGAATACTGAAGGATGTTTGTTAGCCTCCAACCTTTAAAATCACGATCGACCGGACGATTGGGGGGCTCGCGATCGTCTAGACAATAGTGCGATCTTTCTCATCTCAGACCATCATCTGATAACCATTTTCCAACTCTAAATTCATTTTTTTGATCATCTCTAAAAACACTCATATATTCACGTATATGCATACATTCACAGTGAAGAGAAACAGAGCCTTCATTTCTGTTTTCTTCAAAATGTTTCTGCACTTAGTTATACATATTCTCCACTACACTCATTCAGTTCCATCAACTCTTCCATTTCATCTTAACTCATCTCCATATCACAAATTTATCTTTCACATTAACCCTACACTTATTTTTGGTTCATGTCTCCAATCCAACAAAAATATTCATGTATCTATACATATATACACAGTGAAAAAGGAAAACAGAGCATATTTGTCTCTACCACTTGCATAATTTCTACACTCTTCTCATGCATATTTTCCTTGATATTTCTACTCAATAATCAACTCTACACTATTTGATAATAGAATAATCATCATATACGAAATGACAATATATCCAGATTTTCATCTTATTTACAGAGTGTTCATGAAAATGAACCTTATTTCCATGATCATGTAATGACAATTAAATCATCAAATTTATCTTATATTCCTATATCTCATAAGAATTACCATAATACTTGTTAAAACTCCAAAATCTTTGAATATCAAGAAGCCCTAATTTTCATGCAACCACGTACTTCATCTTACAGATGGTTTGGGTCAGGTTTTCTTGAGGCAAAAGAAATAGATAACAAAAATGGGAGTGGTAGAAGACAAGGGAAAACAAAGTTTAATTTTGAAGGATGTTTGATGAAAAACTCTATGTATAAGTGGAAATTTGAAGAAGTCAGTGACAAAGAGGATGAAGACAAGAACAGTAATTTGTCTTTCAAGGTTAAGAAAATTTAACTTAAAACTTGGACACTTGTCCACTTATGAAGACATTAGCTAGTTTCTTCACAAACTAGTTAGTTCTATCTAAACTAATGCCATTAACCCCCATCCTTTCATTACAATTATCTCTAAAATTTTTCGATATCATCTTCTTACAAATTCTAAGTCATCTTTGAAAATTTCAAAGTCGCTTTTAACAAATGTCCAATATCATTTGATTCCTATTTCTATTTTCCATACATCAATTTACTTGCCAAGTAGCATTTTTCCTAGTACAATTATATCCACATTTTCAGAAATAAAATCTAAATTTCACCAAAGTTCAAAATTAACAGCTACACTCTCCAATTTAATTTTCAATACAACAATTTCACAATTCTTAATAATATCACATCACAATTCAATTATACCCGGAATTATCCATGAATGCATGTACAATTATTTTCATGTGCAAAAAAATTCACTATTCACGTGTATGCATATATCATATAATGCATGAGTATGCAATGCATTTCTAATCTCTCAGTAATCTTTCATATTTACTATTTTAGCCTTTACATAGGTAACGAGATGTTACACCAAATGGGCCAGTTGGCAGATGCACTGTCTGAATGAAATGCGGGAAGCCTTCTGAGCAACACAGAAACAAACCCAAAGGAAAGGATGGTTATCACCCAGGCCACTGAGAAGAAGCTCGACCAAGCTGCAAAAGATAGGCAGAAGCAAAAGAAAAGGACTAATAAAAATCTCATGTTGAATGAGCATAACCTACAGGAAACAATGAGTATCAACCTGCAATTCCATACCCCATTTTAGCATAACAGAAGGAAAAAGAAATGGAGTTAAAGGAAGTCCTTGAGGTAATAGAGTAGCCAAAAATGTGACTCACTCTTATGTAATCCATACAAGAAAGAATAATCATCAAAAAGGAGTTGGAAAAGTTGGCGAGTAAAGTAGGAAGCACGAAGAACTCTAATGAAATGGAAACATTATCACAGAAACAAAATGATTCAGGGGATTTTTACATTCCTTGCACCATAGGTAATGTCAAGGTGGATAAGGCTTTTGCAGACTTATAGGAGCTGGCATAAGTATGATGCCTTACACTTTATGCTGAAAGATGAAGTTAGGAGAAATAGCACTGGCCATGATGAGTGTGTGGATGGCTTATTAATCAATTCATCGTCTGAGAGGTCTAATCAAGGACGTTCTTATTAAGGTGGAAAAATTTACATTACCAATGAATTTCGTCATTTTGGACATAGAGGAAGAATTGGAGATACCAATTATCCTTGGACAACCATTTTTAGCCACCACTCGATCTACTATAGATGCTGATGAAGGCAAGTTGACTCTAAGGGTGGGGAATGAGAAGGTGTCCTTTAACGTGTCCAAAGATAAAAGAAGCTCTCACAATTCTATAGAATCATTAAGAGAACCAAGTCTCGTGGAGAGTTTGAATATAGTGATGATCACAAAGATCCATCTAGGAAGCTACAATCTCGAAGGAATAAAAGGGAAAAAAAGACGAAGAAGAAGGGTGGTGGAAATCACAGTTTGGTAGTTCATTTGCAATTTATGAAACCTATGATCGCGCTACCATTACACGACTCATTCAAATCACCATAAGCAAAAGAAGTATGTCGAGCGACTAACGGTAAAAGAAGCACTGCATGGGAGGCAACCCATGGTTTTTATCATCTTGTTATGTCATTTTTTGAAGTAAATAGGTTTTGCATCTTGTTTTTCTTTGTGTGTGATTTGAGTCTAGGAATATCTTGGGAGAATTGAGGATTAGTTGGCATGGGAATGTGGTGGAAGGCAAGCCCAATGAGGTAACAATGTAATTATAAGGTATGGAAGGATTTTGGGATGAAATGAGGAAAATAAGCGAAAATCGGAAAATATGTAGGAATTTTTTTAGGGCCACGATTGTGGGCTATAGCGGGGCAAAATAGGGATGCACGATTTTTATCCTTTTTTTTCCAATTGTACCCCTTTTAACATTAAGGTCTTGATTAGTATGTATATTTGGTACAAAATACTTAGAAACAGATTTTACAAGTTAACAAGTTAGAACAACTTGAGGGATCGTGTTTGAAGTCAATTTTCTTTCGTGAATTTTAATGTCATTAACCCATTATTGCATATGTGTGTGTTTTATTGTTAATTGTGTTTGAAATGTTGTGTTTTGTTTGTTTTGTCTTTGCTTGAGGATAAGCAAAAGTTTAAGTGTGGGGATGTTGATAGTGGTAGATTGCATAATGTTTTAGTGGGTAGTTTAGTATGTATTTAGTTGTTAACTTGAATAATTAGTGCGCGTTTAGGTTAAGATTGTGTTATTTAGTAGACATTTGTGTTTTGAGTGTTTTATACGTTAGAGCATTCCATTGAGCTTAAATTTTGTGTATTTGAGTTGTCTTGATGTGTTTGTTAGTGTTTTAGGTCAAATATAGTAGAACGAAGGAGATTCGGAGGAAGTCTGGAACAAAACCCATGGTGACAGAAGCTTGGTGGAGGTGCCATGATCGTGACAAAAGCAAATTTCTGCCACAATCATGGCCTGTGCAACCAAAGACATGAACAACCTTCTAGATTTAAGTTTTCAAGAGACTTTTCAGACTTTTTAGGCACGAAAAAACTAAGGTTTACCTTAAATTGAAAATACTATATAAAGAAAGAGAAATGACTTAGAAAAGAGCTCCAACCTTGGCCACTTTGAGAAAGATCCAAGGAGAGAGGAAGAAGAAGAGAGAAGGAGGAGAACAGAAGAGGAGAAGGAGGAGGCTTTTGTGTTGCCATCTTCTAGATCGATTCCAACCCTTCTAATTGAATTCATTTCACCTTTATTGTTCTTTCTTTTGAATGTATAAGATGGATTTGTTAATGATGGATTTGAATTTGATAATGATGTTTTAAACTTCTTTTGGGATTTGTTCTTGAATCAATGTTAATGCAATTTCTTTTAATGTTAATACATTGGGTGTTGTGATTATTTATTATATTTGTATGCTTCTGTGATAAATCAAGAGGGAGAATCAATAGCAAAATGATTAGATTGGGTAATGAGAGTTAAACAATCTAATAGATCACGCAAATAATCAAATCAGAAATTTGTTGGAGTTATGTAAATATAATGCCCTAGAAAGAAAGTGTATTTACATGTTACTTAATTTTCTTCCAATTACAATTTTGTAATGAAAATATTTATTATTAATGAAACAAAAGAGTTTGGTTTTATTTGTGTGAGCATTATATATA
>JAOTAX010000008.1:31964295-31974426 GCA_025629825.1 Erythroxylum guanchezii | reverse complement strand
AAAGTCATCAAAAACCCAAAATCCACTTCTTTTCACATCAATTTCATTTAACTCTAAAACACTCACAACACATACATACTCAGAAACACCCTTTTAATTTCATTTAATATTTCTAAATTCCATTAAAAGATCGGGGTCCAACACTACCGTTAGTTATTAAACTAGAAAAGAAAGACATCACTTATTTTCTATCCCATTTTTAGTCTAGTTTATGCTTGGTCATCTATTAAATATGGAAAATGTTTGGTATTAATCTAAGAAGTAATTGATCAATGTGCATTGTCTAATCATTCAATGAAGAAGCAATTTTTGAAATTTGAGAAGGGCTTTAGTAAAAAAAACAAAAAATTCTTTATAAATTGTAGGATGCGACAAAGGGATTAGATTTGAGGTTAGGGGAGCATCAAAGGCGATGAAGGGTGTTTAAGAAATAAGAATTAAAGAAGAAAACATGCTAAACAAAAGAAAGAGGGAGAACAAAGAACAAGGTGAAACATACCAAGTTGTTTTTAGTTTCAATCCTAACAAGGCCCCTGGACTAGATGGATTCAATACTTATTTATTTTAAGTGTCTTGGTATCTTATCAAACCTTTGGTATGTCAAACTATTTAGGAATTATTCAATACAGACAAGCTCCTCAATCAATTTAATATGACTTCAAATTGTTTAGTCCACAAATGGCCCAACCCTAGTTCATTTAAGGATTTCAAGCATATCTCTTTCTATAATACCTTTTACATAATTATGTATAAGATCATAGCTTCCAGACTCAGTTCTGTTATGGACTCACTGATTTGAAAATCTCAAGGAGTTTTTGTCAAAGGCAAAGATATTGGGGATAATGTTCTCGTGGCATAGGAACTCTTCAAGGTCTATTAAAATGAAAGATCTAAGCCATATTATGTAATGAAAATAGACTTTTATAACGACTTTGATACTATAAATTAGAGCTTCATTCTACAAGCTATTAAGGCACTAAGACTCTTTAACTTATTTATTACCTGGATTCAACAATGTATTTTTATGGCTTCTTTCAACATCCTAGTTTATGGTAAGCTTACCCTCACATTTAAGAATGGCAAAGAGAATAGGCAAGGTGATCCTATCTTACCCTATCTATTTTTTATATGTATTAAATTATTCTCTAGAGTTGCTTATGACAACAATGGAAAAGATCATGCATTCAAATTCCATCATAAGTGTTTGAAGCAAAGAATCACTAATTTGTCTTTTGTTGATGATCTACTTTCGTTTTGCAAAGGTAAGCCACTCTCTATCAATGTTATCATGAATTCTCTTTATAGATTTTTCTCACTTTTAGGCTTTAGCGTTAATGGTGACAATAGTTTCATCATTTTCTCTAATTTTGTAAAAAAAATTAGGAGGATTACCTTGCTTCTATTACAGGGTTAAAGATAGGGAAGCTTCCTTTCAAATAATTTAGTATTTATATTACAACTAAAAGACTAAATTTTAATGATTGGCATGCCATATTTGATTTTAAGTACAAGATTATAGGTCGTTAGGCTAATAAAAGATTATCCTATGCAAGTAGCGCTTAACTCATCAAATTTATCCTCAATAACTTGTATGCTTAGTGGATATCTCATTTAGCTCTACCTAGGAGTGTCACTTAGGGCTTGGAGAAAATTATGAGGAACTTCCTCTGGATAGGTGATGCCTATAGGAACCTTATGCAAATGTTAAATAGGATGATATTAGTCCACCTAAGGAGGTAGGGGGTTTAGGAATTTGGCTTATCTAGTTAAGTAACAATGTTCTACTTGCTAAAAGGCTTTGGCAAATCCTTATAGAAAAGGAATATTTTTAGGTGAAATTGGTTCATTTCCACTATTTGGAAAACCAATGTATCTGGATAATCCATCCTCATGTTCACTCATCTTGAACTATGGTAAACATCATGAAATTGAGAAATAAGCCTTACAATGAAATCAAATTTACCATTAGTAATAGCAATTCAACTTGGTTGTAGTATGATAGTTGGTGTAAGGCTAGTCCTTTATACTTACACCCTCAGGTTTTCCACATAAGGTATCTAATGAAGCCTATATCTAAAGTTTATGATCTCATCAATGGTAATGAATGGTCTATAAAAAAAATGACTTCGAATTTATATAAGATGCTAATCTACATAGCAAAGATGTTGCTTATTAGACCAAAAACTCCTTTGATTTGTTTCATAATATATCATGTTATCAAATCTTTAGGTGTCCTGCTTTGAAAGTTCATTGGAGCAAATTGGTATGCATAAATGCTTTCCTCCTAAGTTGACTTTTATAGCATAAGTTTCCACTAAAAATAAATTCTCAACTCTGGATAGAATTAAGAGTTCCTTCCCTATCTCACTTATTTGTTAGCTTTGCGATAATGATGATGAATCTGGGGACCACTTATTTTTTAAACATATAACCTTTAAAGGGTTATGGAGTTACATCCATCAATTGAATGCTCATGTCTGTAATAAGGTTGATTAGGAAGAATAGCTTGCATAGGCATCTCAAAATTCATTACTAAATGATGCATATTTTCTCATTACCAGAATATCCTTTTCTGCCACCATCTATGTAACACCTACACACCCTCTGCGAGGATATGCAAATGCCACTCAAAACAGAACTTAAACATGCCAAACAATCCAAAACACTTCTAGAAACTTAAGCAAACATACATTACATATCATTAGATGTTGTAAACAAAACATATCAAACAAATTGTACTACTCCAAATACATGCCACAAGTTCCAAATCCATCCTGCATTAAGGTTATTACAAACCATTAAACAAAATACAATATACAATATGTATCATTACTTTGAAATACATCATAAACTTATACACAAATATACCTCTTCCAAAACAAAACACATCCTTCTTTGCCCACTACAGTTGTCCTAGCCTTAGATCTTCTTATTAGAACCTACATGGAGGCAAAACTACTGTGCTAAGCATATAACTTAGTGGGGAATAACTAAAAAAGATATAATTTGGCAACTATTTCTAACATTCGTTTAGCATTTACTTGCATTGAATCATGTCAAATCATATACAACCTTTAATTGTTCAAATTAAAGAACAATCCAACATTATTTGTAGTAGAGAAGAATATAACATATCAAAACAAGCTATACTTGCTTCAGAACAAAACTTACAAGTATTCGAACATAATACCATAATATCAAAACAAAACTTGAAAACATCAGAACTGAACTTGATTGTGTCAAAACAAAACTTGATTATATCAGAATATAATTTAGTTGTATCAAAACAAAGCTTTGCTTATATTAGAACATAAAATAAATTAGCCTACTAATCCTTTTTACAGAAGTGGGTAACGGGACCAGAATAGAAGATACCTATTATTGGTATCACAGAATAGGAGAGACATATGTCCCACAATCAGGGGACATTATTGTGACAAATATCAAGGGATACCGTAGTGTCAAGTTATAGGGGACACCAGACTTTCAAGTTACAGGAGTAGCTATAAACCCTTCTAGGCATGCCTATTTACCCATGATTAGGACCTGGCAGTTTAAAAAAAAACATTTCGGATTTCAGAATCACATATAAGTGATGTAGTGCATAACATATGACTTTATTCCATTTTGCTCTAACATATTCATTCACATTTGATCAAACTTCACATGCCTTATAAACATAAACATTTGCAATAATGTACTAATGAATACATTAAGTAATTACACATTACATGTATTCACACAAGTTCCCAATTCATAAACATTCACAACTAACACATTATTCTTATTCTTTAAATCACACTAGCATTCATAAGTAAACTTCATTCCTTTAACAACTTATAAGTTCCAAAATTAGATACTTTGTTATCAAATAACGCCTTCCTTACATTATCACTTCAATTAAAAATCCAAATCTTATTTAACCTTTAATTAACTTATTCCACATCAAACTAGGTTCATTTTACACCTTAATTAAATCCAATTACACCATTATAAAGTACCTTAACCTTATATAGTCCAACAATTGCCCAAAACCAACCTTTTCTCATTCCCAAGTACTTCCCACGACCGTGGGAATGAGCCATATAGATCTCACAATTTCGGTTCACTCACCCATAACCTTCATTTTGCTTCCAAAATTTACTCCTTCGTACTCCATCCAATACACCTTCACCAAAGTCCATCAATTTAACTTCAATTCTACCTTATTCATGCTTCAATCCTTTATCAAATTCATGTCCAAACCTAATTCAAAAATCATTCATTATACAACTTACAAATCATTATCTTACATACATCAAAACCAAAACAAAATTCGCCAAACAAGGATCATTTTCTAGCAGTTAATTATCAACATCATAACACATATTTCATGCCAATTCAATTATCATAAAACTTGTATTAGTACATGCTATCAAGTTTAGAATTCCCTTACCTTCTTAACTTCAAGTTCCTTCTTCAAAGAACCAAGTAATCCATCCCTTCATGCAACCAACACACTTCCAAAATCAAGGTAGATGTAGGTTGAGCTTAACACTAAGATGATAACAACATAGAAGGTAGTATAAAGTAGCTTTCTTGATGCAGTATCATGCAAGGATTCTTAAGCGTTGATGACCCAAAATCAAGCAAAACTCCAGTAGTTGAGAGGGAGTGAGAGAGTTTCGATGGAGAGTAAGGCAAGAATGAAGGGTGCAGAAATTTCCCTGCAATGGCTTAACACATATGCTGCTAGGTGTCATTATCTCAACATGACATTTAACACCAAAGCATGCAGTCCATTTGCCCTCTATTTAAGCTACCAAATGTCATAATTCTTTTGGGTCATTTGTCACTCAACCAATGCTGCCATATGTCAATTAATTAGCTATGTCATTTGCCACTTAATTTTCATGCCAAATGTCACCAATTCATAGGCTTAATAATCGAAATTTCCATGTACGAACTTGTCTTGCCACTTAACATTTTTCTAGTCCAAATGTACAATTTAATACCTCAATTCTCTAATGGTATCAATTAATTCCAAGTTACTAATCATGGTTTGATGGACCAAGACAGATGCAATTCACAATCATATTGCAATTTCAACACCTATTACTTTTACTTTCATGGACATGTAACATTTCAACTAGGGTATAACTTGGGGCCTACAATCTATGCCATATGGAAAGTAAGAAATGGGTGTATTTTTAAGGGAAAAGTTATATGTAAGTATGCCTTCTACTTCAAAACACTAAATTGGAGGTATTATTTTTATCAAATATCAACACCAACATAATCTATCATATTATGGCATCCCATTAACTAGAATCAAGCATGCACTTATTGAGTAACAATAAATAGGATATAGCTTTCTAAATCTTTTATACTGTGAGTTAATAGGTTTCCAATATTGTCGACATTGTTGATATCTTATTGGTCATAATCTTATATCTTTTGTTTTATCTCCTATTCAGAGATGGTTTATTAATATAATTATTTCATTTAATTTTAAAAAATAAAAATTTTAAAAAGATATATTAAAAACAAAAAATATGTTGAGTTTAAAGTTTAACCAAATAGAGAAAAGAGGTAAAAAAAAAATGTAGACCTTTCCACATTACATAGTATTCAAGATATACATAGTTTTACTAAACCATTTCAATATTTTAAAAAATTAAAAAGACGGGTCAAAGGTAGAAAATTACCATAAGTTAAAAGTTTAATTTTAGCAGATAGTGCCGCTATAGTTGGTGGCGAGCTCTCCTTGGGCAAAAACGTATTAGTAGCTTATATGCCATGGGAAGGCCACTATGATGCGATTATTGTATATAAACGAACGTTTTGTCGAGATAAAAAAAGGTGGACAGATCCATTTCATGAATAAAATGTGACCAATTAACCAACCAATCGGTCTACTAATGGGGGGGCTAGGAGTAGTATTCTTTACCAACCCAATTTATTCTGCTAGCCCTTTGGTTTGGTATTGGAGCAACATTACCTATTGATAAATCCTTAACTTTAGGTCTCCTATTAATAGAAATGGATTTGATAGAAATTGATATAAGATGGATAGAAAATATCAAGTGAGCTTTCCTCCTCTTTCCGCCGAGTTGTTTAAAGATGGGGTCAAAAACTGAAAATTAGTTTCGGGGAAAGCCAATCATAAGTTAAAAGTTTAATTATGGCCTATATAGAGAGTAAAAAGATTAGATCTTTCCACTTTGCATATTAGTTTAAGATACATGTAGTTTTATCAAATAATATTAATATTTTACATAGACCTTTAAATTAAAAAAAGTTTAAAATATAATTTCAATTTATATTTTAGGTTTAACATCTCGTCCCCGTACTAAGGGTTAAACCCCTAAGATATGACACATGTGAGATATCAATGAGGGATTAAGAAAAATGCATTTCCATGTTCGTGCATATTGTTAGCATACACACATGTGAATTTGAATTTTTACACATATTAAAATGATTGTACATGCATTCATTGGCATTCCGGGTATAATTGATTGTTTGAACGTGAATATGATTTTTGATATGTGATTTTTTTGAGAATTGTGGTTTAGTTGTGTTGAAAATTGATTTGGGATGTATATTTACTGATTTAGAATTTTTGGTGAAATTTAGGAAAATTTTGGACTAGGAAAAATGCCAAGTGGCAATTAAATTGATGAATAGTGATAGAAATAAATGTCAAATGGAAATGGAAATTTTTATAAATGGCATTAAGGTTTAATGTCAAGTGTTATTAAAAATTGGGAGAAAATTGGATTAGAAATTAGAGACAAATGGACCAAGCAATTAAGTGTTATTTAGCATAAACCATTTGAGTGGAAGATGTCGTGACAAGTGTCATGACACCCACCAAGTTTTTGAAAACCCACATAATTGCCCATTTGAAAGACAACTTTGTTGTCTTTCATTTCACTAAACACATTATCATCTTCCTCACTCTTCTCTCCTTATACGAAATTCCTACCACCCTCCACCAAGTGATTTTTGACCGTAATTTTATACTAGCCACTTTAATACCTTGCTATCCTCCTCTTGTCAATAAAAGACCCAATCTATTCTTCCTTCAACAATGATGATCGTCTATGTGGAGGAGCTAGGGTTTCTTGGGATTTGAAGAAAATGAAGCTAAATAAGTAAGTATAAGCATGAACTTTTCTTGACTTGTTGAAGGAAGCATATTTAATGATAGTTAGACTTAAATGGACATAAAATGGTGATTTATGTATGATGAATGTGGATAAAGAAATAAATACATTGATGTCTTGCTTTTACACGTATGATGATGAATGATTCATAAATTGATGTAGAGATGATTTAGAATTATAGATGAATATTGTTGAATTGTGCTGGAAAATGTACAGATGCAGTGTTTCACTGAACATGCATCTGTATTTTAGCCATAACTTGCTCTATAGGCATCCAAATGTGATGCTTTTAAGTTTAGATTAAACTAAAGACGTGTGGCTATATTTTTCATGAAGAAATCGAAATTTAGTTATATCTCTAAGAGTCTCAAAATTTAGCTTGAAGTTAAGTTTGGGGATTCTGTCGTGGTTTGGAACAGTTTGTAGTATTTTTAGCATAACATGCAGAATATGGAACCAAATTACATGAAATTAGTCTCATTTGAAACTTAAGACATAAAGGAACAATTGTTTAGAAGAGTGTTTTGCCTAAATGTTTCATTTTCCCTGTCAAAATTGCCATGAAACATTGACCAGAAGGTTTCTTTTCAGAAGAGCCAGAATGAAGTTTGAGAAAGAGGGGAGTGCATGTCACAAAGGATCTCACCATCGTGCACAAGCATGATGGTGACATTGAAGAAGCAATTGGAATTGCACGATCATGCACAAGCACGATAGTGCATAGTGAAGGTGCAGTGAAAGTTGACAAACGCAAACATCCTTTGATCTTTTGGCCATAACTTCTTCTCTCAACCTCTAAATGACATGGGACTTGAACCATTGGACTTGTAACACATTGATATTCATCTCCACCAAAAATTATAATCATTTGAAATCATTAGGGAGAGATTGATTGATGAATTTGGGTCGGAATTAATGAGGAATTCTGGAAGATGAAAACTGGAGTATTATCACTGACCATGCTTCTGTGTTTTGACAATAACTTGATTTGTAGTGATCCAAATAATATGATTCTTGACTTAGATTAAACTAGAGACATAGGTATACAATTTGTATGAAGAGATCGAATTTGAATTCTATCTCTACATGTCCATATTTTTAAATTACAGCTGAGTATAGGATACTGTTTTAGCTTATGAACAATCCGAATTAATTGGAGTATAACATTTGGACTATTGAACCAAATTGAATGATCTTGGTTTCATTAGAAACTTAAGAAAATGGGGAACATTATTCTAGAAGAGAGTAGTGTCAAATTTCTTCATTTGCAGTGTCTAATTGATCATGGAAAATAGACCCGAAGGTTTGAAATTTGTAAAATTTATAAGAAGAAATGAGAGTTTTGATAATGTGTGATCATGTAATGCTGGAATAACATTAATGAGTGAATTGTTGACATTAAAGTACCAAAGACATGTGTTTAATGTAGATGAAGTGGTCCATATGCTTAAAGTTGTGATTCAAAAAGATAAGCAAAGTGTATCTAGTAAAAATGAACGAGAAATGAATTTTTATAAAAACAAATGATGCAAAAATTTTGAGAATGTGATAAAATATGAAATTTGATAATATACGCGGGATTGTCATGAACATACATCGTACATATTCCATATACACACGTGTGCATAAATAAAGGCTTATTATTGTGCCATTATTAATGTGTGTGTAATGTGTGTATTGTATAAATGGGTTGTGTAGGTTAAAAGACTGCATTCAACGTTTTCAGAATTTGGAAGTAAATGCTAATCTAGAGCATACTATGAGTAGGCCGAAATGGTCTCACTATGTTGTTTGTTTAGTCTGAATTTTGTATTAATTGACTACTGATGACTATATGAATGTGATTGATTGTGTTAGTTTCCAGACAGAAGATCCGATGAATGTGATGTATGAGTGAAATATTGAAGTGCTCCTTGTATGTGAATTGGATAAAATATGTGATACATGACTTGGTTATTAAATGTCGGACTTAGTTCTGAAGGAAAATGTGATCATGCATATAAATGAAAAAGTGATACTAACTCTAATGCTGAATGTCGGATTAAGGTTCGATGATATGTGAATGTGATTGTATGCGTATATGCAAATGTGAGTGAGGAATTCCATTTCATGAATGCATGAAACATAATGGTAGTTGTGACTAGAATAGCCACCGATCAAAGCTTAAAGCTAAAAGTGTGAAAAAGAGAGCCTTAAGCTCAAAAGTGATTAAGAGCCTAAGGCTCACTATGTAAAATGAGCTCTGTATTCCCATCGTATAAAGGACAGTTAGTAATGAGCTCGGTATCCAATGGATACAGGACAATTTAGGCACTCGGTCACAACAAAGTAAAAAATGGAAAGTGGGTCTTATGTGTACTGCATATGTATAATACGAATGATTAAAATGTATTGAATGTGAAATGTGAAATGTTGTGAATATGAATTATGTGTTATGTGACTGGATGAGTGTAGCGCCCCCTTACCGTAGAGTACATACCGGGACGCTCGCAGGTCATTCCGGTACATATCCTACAACAAGGGTGAGCTACGTTCGATCATTACGTTCACTTCACATGGCACCATAACATTATTCATCTATAAAGCATCAATAGAAAAATCAGATTTTTTTTTTTGAAATCAACTCTTCCTCATTTCATTTCATCAAGATCAAAAGTTTACCCGTCTATCATCTTGTACTGTCTATACATAAATCCAAAAACCTAATACAAAATGCTATATGAAAGAGGAAAAGGATCAGATCTATCTAGGCCATCCAAAAGTCCCAGCTGACTGACCTGTGAGCCATGACTTCTCTCGCCAAGCACAATCTACATGGCTGGAAAAAGTCCCTCTGTAACTAGAAGTCTACTCTCGGTCCTGAAAAGATAAAGTTGCAATTTTGGTGAGTTTTGCAAACTCAATGAGGTAACCATCTTCGATGGTTCACTCAATCCAAGCAACACAACAATTCATAATACACATATGTCACAATTTCACA
>JAOTAX010000008.1:31912072-31925169 GCA_025629825.1 Erythroxylum guanchezii | reverse complement strand
TCCAATGAATGCTAATAGGTTACATGTTATCATTAAAAGATAACCATTAAACCATTTAATGGTAACATCATTACACCGTTTAATGATGATAAAGCATGATAAATATCATCTTTATTTAGCAATTCAATGCCAAATGTACAGCTGCACATTCAGCTCTAATGAAAAACAAAATTGCACTTTACTTTCTTAAAAATTTTGTTTTAATTTAATTAATCAAATTAAACCAAAGTCTAGCCCATTTCTTAATGTTTATTTGGGCTTCTAATTAACCATTAATTAGTGCAAGCCCAACATTCAACCATGGGTTTTAAAACCTCCATTTACATTTCTTACTTTGCTTGATAAACTTTCTTGAAGCCAAGTGGGGGATCTTATTGGGCTTAGATAATTCAAGCTTCAATAAGTCCAAAATTAACTTAGTCTCATTAATTCTAACTTATTAACTAAATGTCATTCCACTAAAGACAACTAATTGAACTCTTGTATTACTAAATATTATGAGAACACATATTTTCATGTCCAATTGCAAACCCTATTATGATCCTTATTATAGCCATCTGCATAACAAAGGGTAAACTTACCGTTTTGCCCTTATGTTGGTTTTTCCTTCTAGATCTCCCTTTTTACTCTATATGTTGATTAACACACAAGATCTCATCTTGGTGTTAAGACTTGAAGGGTAGCTAGTCCATCAAACTACTAGTGTCATTTTAATCACCAATCTCCTTAAAACATCTAGAAGTAATGATATCACTATAAACTCTTTATTTGAGTGAATATTCTCTGATACATGTTTCAATTAATAATTCCAACATGCAAACACCGGATTAATACTATGTAAAAATCCATTCTGATCATATCAAGAATTATAATGAAACACATATGAGTTCAGCACTCATCAAGATTGTGGTTTATAATAAGCAAATGCTTAAGTTGTATGTTTTAAGATTAAAGTACCGGCCCATTTTATTCTTGAAAACTTACTTAATTCCATATTCATTTAATAGTGCCATTATCGATAGTCGACTACTATCATGATATGAAACTCATCATTTCCTTGAAGTAAGCTATTTTACTTACACGGAGATAAATCGCAACACTACAGTCTAAACCATAATCAAGCGACCAACATGATTATTCAACTATGAATCCATTATTTTAGATTCTTATAATATACATGTTTCCCATACATCTCTTTGTATATGTATATTATTTACAAAAGAATCCCAGTACCTTATGACTAGATATATAACGCTCATTAAAACCAAACTCTTTTATTTTATTAATAATAAATATTTTCATTACAAAACTGTAACTGAAGAAGATTAAGTTACATGTAAATACACTTGCTCTCCAGGACACTATATTTACATAGCTCCAATATATAGATGCTAAAAGGACAAATTACATGGCAACATTGCGTATGGAAGGGATCGTAATCAAACCGCTGACTGTCTGGTTAATTGGGGGTCATGACGTGCTGTTAGATACTGCTCTTGACTTACTTGAATTAAGTGTTAATTCAAGTGGCCAACATACTCGGGATGTTAATTCAAGTGGACAACATACTCGGGAACCTAATAGGTCACACACATAGGAAATCCGAAGGATGAGTAAAATGGTCTTGAATGGTGATTCAAGATATGAGAGAGTGTTTCGGGAGTGTATTGCGATGTGATCGTGGTAGAAAACTTTGCGTGGAATGGATTAGAAAGTGTTGTTGGCTGCCAATTTGGTCATTAACTTCCCAAAATTTCCATTAATGCATGTTATTCATGGTCATTATCTTCGTATAACTTCCATTAATGCATTTTATTTATGTTCATTAACTTCGTATAACTTCCATAATGCATGTTATTCATGACCATTAACTTCTCATAACTCTCCAGGTTATGGAAGGCCAAAATGGTGTAAAAAATAGATATGATTTTTGTGCATCTTGTGTAAGACACAAGTGAAAGAAAGGTTCTTTCTTACACACACACTCTTTTTCTCTCTAACTCTCACAAGAGTTCTTCTCTTTGCTAGCACAAAGAAAGAATTCTAGCCATCTCCTAGTGAGGTTTCATCCTTTTATCTTCATGTGGACTTTAATTAGAGACGGTCTACGTTGATTGTTGTGGTTTATGAAAACCCAATGTGGAGAAGATTAAAGAACGAAGGAGATCATCGGAAAGGTATGTAATCATCTTTCATTTCTTGTTTTTGTTTTCGACATCTATATATCTGAGTAGATCTGGTTTTTGAGGTTCCGTTTTATATTTCGCTACGTATATTGGATATATATTATAAATGAGATGCATGAACAGAACCTTACATGGTGCATAACAGTGAGTAATCCAAATATTTTAAAAAGATCTCGAAATTAAGAAAACACTTCTTTAAACAATTATAGATCAGAACATATCCTCAAACTAATTTATATAAGAAAGAGCAAAAAAAACATGAATTTAACAACATGGTATCATATAAGGAGAGTATAGAATGATTTTGGATTATGTAAAACCATCACGTATTAGGACATATTACAGCATAACTAAATTGGTAGTTATAGTAAACAACTTTCAGATAAATGTAAACATCATTTCGATGTCATAATAAATTGTACAGTTTAATAGTTTGCTGGATGAGGATCCTATTATGCATATGGTTAACTTCTAAGGGAGATATATATGAAATTTTCAAGATTAATAGAGCAACTGATTATTTAATAAAGTTGATATTATTCTTATTTTTACTCAAAGATCATACAAAATAATGGCTGAAGCAAGTAATACCTCTAGCTTTGATCACTATATGGGATAATGTAACAAATATATTCTTAGCAAAGTACTTTCCACCACCTAATGCTACTAAACTTTATAATAATATCTCTTCTTTATTTGTTTGGATGGTTCCCACATTATGGTTTGCCTATATGGTCGCAAGTTTAGACATCTTACAATGGGTTAAACTATGCAACAAAGTAGACGATAGATGCAAAATTTATGGAAACTTTGAACCAAAAAAACTCTAGAGGTGGCTTAGAAATAATTGATAAGAAGTCAATGAATAATTCTCAATGTAAATCAATTAGGGTAAGGAAAAATAAACCAGCATGAATACATAATATAGATGTGATTACTACATTACAGGCATAGGCAGAAGTATTGATGGAAAAAAAATGATAACTTATGGGGAGCAGTAAGATCAACATAAGCATTATATTATGAATTATATAAGTGAGGACATAACAACTATGACTGTTAGGTTACCAATTTTTGCAAGAAAATATTTGGGGAATAAAGGAAAGGAGATAAAGTGGTATCAAGTACTATGGTTTAAGTATCATATACCTCGGTTCTCCTTCATCCTATGGCTTATGATCAAAAACAAACTGTTAACAATGGGCCAAATGCCAGGAAAGGCACTAGTTCATGTATGTTATACAACTCCTATGTAGAAACAAGGGATCACATTTTATTTCAATATTATTACTCCTTTAACTCTTGGAGAGATATTCTACATAAATGTGATGTCCATAATGGACATTATGAAGGATCTACTGGAGTGGGTCATAACAACTACTCCAACTAAGGGAAGTGTTCTAATAATTTTGAAATTAACAATATCCATAGTGGTTTATGAGCTTTGGAGGGAAAGAAACTATCAAAAAAAATTATTCCTTTAAGATGGAAGTCAAGGAATCATCTACCTCATATAAACTTAGATGTGTGAGGTGATTGAAACAAAAAATTTACAAGACAATTACAGTATGAAATACATAATCAATTATGGTTAAGCTATAATTAACACGTGCATTATACATAGGTAAAAGGATATCATAAAAAGAATTAATTGTATGAAAATCAAGGAAGGATAGTTATAAAGATTTCATGATTGCGTAGCTGGGTAAGTCTGAGATCTACAATCTATTTGAATTTAGAAGACAAATATCTAGATGAAAAGGAAGAAAGAAATAAAATGAAAATAGGAAATGAGAGGAAACCTATGAAAACTAGGGATTTCTTGGTAGAATTGCTACTGAGTAGAGATGAAAAGAATACCTATTGAAATGAATCTAAAAAGAATCACACCTAAGTGAGGAAAGTTGGACAAACTTAGACAAATGTAGTAAAGTGGGATAGGTGTCTTAGTTTGTCGTTATCTCCAATGTAACATCGAATACATTTTGTACACTTTATATGTTTTAATTTATATTCATTTTAACTTTAGAAAAGAAAAATTATAACTATCCGATTAGTAATCCCTTTGCCAAGCGAACTAAGCAAGTTGACTACATGAGGAATTTTTAGCAACCTCAAAATAACCTTATAATAATACATATAATTTGGGTGAGGAATCATTTAAATTTCTCATGGAATAATCGAGCAGCTCAAGGAATATCTCCACCTAAATATAATCAATAGTAGTAACATAAAAAGAAATTGGGATTAGAGAAATTAATTGCTAATTATATAGCTATAATTGAGGTACGATTTCAAAGTTAGGAAGCTTCAATCCACATCTTTGAAAACAAAATTGTTCAACTAGTGAAGATGGTAGCCTAGAGACCTTAAGGGTTGTTGCTAAGTAATCGAAAACCAAATCTAAAGGAGTGTGTGATAACCAAATTTAAAGGAGTGTGTGATGACAATCACCTTGAGGAGTGGAAAACAGTCATTAAATGTTAATAATGGAGTAGTTAAAAAAGAGGAAATCTTTGAGAAGGAAGAAAAGAAGAATGGCAAGAAGAAGGAAACTAAGGAATACTAACCTAAAATTCCCTATCTGACAAATAATTTAATAAACTTATTGAAATATTTAAAAAGCTTGTCTTTTACAAATGCCAAAGTATACAAAGCATTTAAAAGACATTATAAGAAATAAGTGGAAGTTAGAGGAATCATAGATGGATATGTTGAATAAAGGATGCTCTACTATCCCCTAAATTAAGTTACCACTAAAAATCAAAGATCTAAGGAGTTTTATTATTCCTTATACTACTAGTAGTTTATTTGTAAATAAAACATTTGCAAATTTAAGAGCTAATATTAGCTTAATTATTTGTTCTATATTTAAGAGACTAGGATTAGAAGATCTTAAACTAACTTGGATGATTATTCAATTAGCTAATACATTAATCAAACGTCATAGGAGTATTATTAAAGATGTGTTAGTTAAGGTTGATAAACTTATTTTCCCTGTTAATTTTATTATCCCTAATATGGAGGACAATATAGAAGTACCCTTAATCTTAGATAGACCTTTCCTTGTAATAATTAGAGTTACCATAAAAGTTTAGACATATAAATTAACACTTCAAATTAAAGGAGAAGAGGTCATCTTTAAGATCTTAAATGAGATGGGGCATTCATTTTATTATGATGATTTGTGTTATTCTACTAATGCTAAAGTCTCTAACACTTTTCAAGAAATAAGTAATCAAGATAGGGGCAAAGGGCATTCCTATGACTTATATTAGCATAGTCAAGGATATCTATGAAGGAGCATTGACTAGTGTAAGGACGATGAGAGACAATATGGAAGTGTTTTCTATTGGTGTTGGACTACACCAAGGCTCTTCCTTAAGGCCCTTTTTGTTCACATTAGTGTTAGATGAACTGATCAAACATATTCAGGGAGAGGTACCTTGGTTTATGTTATTTGGTGACGATATTGTCCTGGTGGATGAGACCAAAGAGGGGGTCAATTTCAAGTTAAAATGTTGGAGAGAAACGTTATAATCGAAAGGTTTTAGAATGAGTAGGTGTTGGAGCCGGGTTCCATGCAGGCGGGTTCGCCTCGACAAACTCTACGTTTTGCTGCGACGAAATGATGGGGGCTTTTGTACTAACCCTTTGGGAAAATTTCACCGCGGCAATCATTTTGACTTTGTCGTGGCGAAGTCCCAAGGTCGTGTGACACACCCTTCGATGAAATACGCTGCGGCGAAGTTTGAGACTTCATTGCAATGAAGTTCTTCATTTATTCCAACCCTCTCGAGAAAAATACGTCGCGGCAAAAATTGTTCCTTTGTCGCAGTGAAGTTCCAGAATTAAGCGAGAATTGCTCTCGGGAAAGGTTCGTCGCGACAATCCTAGTAGCTTCGCGGTGGCGAAACCCCTAAAACCACACCCCAGACCCCAACATCAGACAATACCATACACCATTTCCCCAAAATCCATTACAACTCAACAAAAAATCATTTTGAACAAAACAACTTCTTCATCTCATTCCCAAAACAAAACTCTATATCATTGGACTGTTAAAATGATGCAACCCAAACACACTCATTAATATCAAAAGAAAGTGTTTTACAAAGCTTTAATGGGCATTTCAAGCCACATTACATCATCTGTATCATAATCCAAAATACAAAAGATATATAAACTAATAGTTCTCGAAATGCGACTAAAGCCTTCTTTTACATAAACTAGCTTTAAAAGCAAAATATGTAGATTCAGAGCGATGCTTTGACTCTCTCGCTCACTCGGTCTCTTGCTCATCACCTAGAGATGGAGAGGAATGGGGGTGAGCTTAAAGCTTGTGGGTAATAGTTTATAACGGAGAACAAGCAAAACCATTGAAATGTTCATTGGTCATAGAAAATTCATATTGAATTCATAAAATGCATAGTTCTCAAATTCTCAAAAAAAATTCACAATAATATAAATCATGTATGCATCAATCTTGTAAACATATCATGAGCACATAAGCACATCATAATGGTTTGGGTAGGTCCATAGGGGAGTTCTTGCGAATCTCTAATGATGACAGAACAAACTATCACAATCCCATATAATGGTTTTGCATAGTCGTAAATAGAGGGGAGTCTATAAAGGAGCTTCATGCCACTAGTGGGTAGGCGGGAGAAGCCTTTAATAGAGTCAATGTGCACTTGATAAAACAGAATGGACCACCACAAACCCACATAACATGTATTTCATGGTATAAGCATGTTGCCCAAATGGCACATTTCGAAATCATGATTTTTCATAAACATAAAATGTTTCAAATACATTTCCATCTTCATTTCACAATTCATCAAAAATTTCATATACCAATCACATAAAGATTTCTTAAATCATTCAAATAGAAATAATGCAACATTTATAAAAACAATTGAAATCAATTAATTCTCTTGCTTTTGAAAACATAGTCATGGCTCATTAACTCAATTATAAACATGTAACTGACTTTGATTTCCTTGTTTAAAAATTGCTCAAAGATGCCTCTCCTCTTGCTCCTCTTGCCTCTCCTGATTTCCTTCAACAATGGCAAAAATCCCATTCAGTAGGAATTCAAATTGAGAATCCCATAAAGCACATTCACTAAAGTTGATTCTAAAATACCTAAACCCATGCATTTCCTAAGCTTTATGAACTAAAACCCTTTCAAAAAATCCAGAAGATTCAAAATGAACTTACCTTGATTCTTCTCCTAATAAATAGATTCTTGGCTCAAATGAAAGCTCTCCTCTTCCTCTTTCTTTTTCCCTTCTTGAACAATCTCAATATCTCTCTTAAAAATTAAGAAAAGATGAACCCTAGCTTGATTTCTCTTCTTTTTTCTCCTTTCTCTTCTTCTCTTCGTATTTTCTCTCTTCTTCTCCCTCACTCATGTTTCTGCTTCTTCAAATGCAAGACAACAATTCTTCTTCCCTTTTTACCCTTAATGAGTATAAAAACTCCACTTTGCCCTTCCTTATATACCTTATGGTCTTTATCCTTAAGTGACTTGCTAGTTTTTCCCTTGATACAATCTCACTACCTTAATTCAACTAACCCATATAATAAAATCCTACTAACATTTACATAATAATTAACTCCAAACAATAATCTATCAACAGCTCAAAATTTATTTAAATCATGCTTAACTCAATAAAATAATAAGAAAAATTTCGGGACCAACATTTCTCCCCCGTTTAAAAGAATTTTGTCCTCGAAATTATTACCTAAATTATTAAAAAGGTGTCGATACTTCTCCTTCATAGCCTCCAAAGGCTCCCACATGGCCTCTTCTGCATAATGATGTTTCCACAGGACTTTAACTAGCTGAACTGTCTTGTTCCTGAGGACGTTTTCCTTGGTTTCCAAAATCTCCACTAGAGACTCCTCATAAGTCAGATCATCTTTCAATTGAACCTCGGTAGGTTAAATGATATGGGAGGGGTCCGATCTATACCTCCTCAACATGGACACATGAAAGACATCATGTACCTATGACAATTCTGGTGGCAGCGCCAACCTATAGGCTAGTGGTCCAATCCTCCCAGTAATCTCATAGGGACCCATATTTCTTGGGCTCAACTTGCCCTTCTTACCAAACCTCATGACTACTTTCCTAGGAGATGTCTTGAGAAAGACTTTCTCACCAATTTCATACTCCATTTCCTTTTGATGTGCCTCAGTATAGCTTTTCATTCTATCTTGAGCTGCTTTAAGCCTTTGCTTAATTATATTGACCTTCTCAACTATCATCTGGACTAACTCTGGTCTGATTAATTTCCTTTCTGCTTCTTCATCCTAGCATATAGGAGTTCTACATCTCCTTCCATATAGTGCTTCATATGGAGCCATCTGAATGCTTGAGTGGTACAAATTATTGTAAGCAAATTCGACCAATGGCAAATGTTCGTCCCAATCTCCTTTGAAATCCATCACATATGCCCTGAGCATTCCTTCAAAGGTTTAACTGGTTCTCTCAGATTGCCCATCTGTTTGGGGATGGAAAGTAGTGCTAAAATTTAAGTTGGTCCCCAAAGCTTCTTGCATACTTTCCCAAAATCTCGAAGTAAACCGAGGATCTCTATCAGAAACTATAGAGTCTGGAATCTCATGTAGTCTCACTATCTCATCAATATACTTCTTTGCTAGCCCATGCAGAGAATCAGTCTCTTTAATTGCCAGAAAATAGGTTGATTTCATCAAACGATCAACAATAAACCATATGGCATCATGGTTCCTACTAGTCTTGGGCAAACCAATCAAAAAATTCATGGTTATCCTTTGCCACTTCCACCTAGAAATCGACAATGGCCTTAACTTGCCTGAAGGTGCCTAGTGTTCAGCCTTGACTCGCTGACACACTAGACACTTGCTTGCATATTCTGCTACATCCTTCTTTATGCCTTTCCACCAAAAATGCTCTTTCAAATCTCTGTACATCCTGGTGCAACTTGAGTGCATGGAATAAGGCATATTGTGTACCTCATTGAGTATCTCATCCTTTACTTCCTTGACATTCGGAATACAAAGCTTGTTTCCTACCTTGATTCTTCTCTAAATAAATAGAATCTTGGCCCAAATGAAAGCTCTCCTCTTCCTCTTTCTTTTTCCCTTCTTGAACAATCTCAAAATCTCTCTTAAAAACTAAGAAAAGATGAACCCTAGCTTGATTTCTCTTCTTTCCTCTTCTTTCTCTTCTTCTCTTCATATTTTCTCTCTTCTTCTCCCTCACTCACGTTTTTGCTTCTTTAAATGCAAGACAACAATTCTTCTTCCCTTTTAACCCCTTAATGAGTATACAAACTCCACTTTCCCTTCCTTATATGCCTTATGGTCTTTATCCTTAAGTGACTTGCCAATTTTGCCCTTGATACAATCTTACTACCTTAATTCAACTAACCTATATAATAAAATCCTACTAATAATTACATAATAATTAACTCCAAAAATTAATCTGTCAAGACCTCAAATTTTATTTAAATCACGCTTAACTCAATAAAATAATAAGAAAAATTTAGGGGCCAACATTTCTCCCCCTCTTAAAAGAATTTCGTCCTCGAAAATATTACCAAAGTCGTTGAAGAGGTGCCGATACTTCTCCTTCATAGCCTACAAGGGCTCCCACGTGGCCTCTTCCGCAGAATGGTGTTTCCGTAGGACCTTAACTAGTTGAATTGTGTTGTTCCTGAGGACCTTTTCCTTGGTGTCCAAAATCTCCATTAGAGTCTCCTTATAAGTCAAATCACCTTTCAGTTGAACCTCAGTGGGCCGAATGATATGGGAGGGGTCCGATCTATACCTCTTCAGCATGGAAACTTGAAAGACATCATGTATCTGTGACAATTCTGGTGGCAGCGCCAACCTATAGGCTAATGGTCTAATCCTATCAACAATCTTGTAGGGACCCACATATTTTGGGCTTAATTTGTCCTTCTTACCAAACCTTATGACTCCTTAGGAGATGTCTTGAGAAAAACTTTCTCACCAACTTCATACTCCATTTCCTTTCGATGTGCATCAGTATAGCTTTTCATTCTATCTTGAGCTGTTTTAAGCCTTTGCTTAATTAGATTGACCTTGTCGACTGTGTTGGACCCCGAACTTTTCTTCGAAGCTAAAACTGTTAAATGAGAAATTGTTGGCGATTATTCATGTGTAAAGAAAAGGAGAATTCTTGAATTTGAAATGAAGTAGAAAAGATGGTTTAGATACAAGATGGGTTATATATATGTTAGAAGTTAAAAGCTGGAAAATGTAGTTGAAACATATTCAATGAATATGCTTTGGTGTTTTATCCATAACTTTTTCTTTAGCTACCCTAATGGGATGATTTTTAATTTGGAGTAAACTAGAAATATAAGGCTACAAATTTTCAGATGAAATAGAGTTTTAATTCAATCTCTAAAAATTTCAATTTTGAGATGGAAGTTGTGCACATAATATTATTTTAGTATAAGAACAGTTCGGAAATGTTTGGGGTATAACTTTCAGATTACCAAACCAAATTGAATGATTTTGGTGTTATTAGAAAATTAAGACAATGAGGAACATTTTTATAAAAGGAAGTATTATCAAATTCCTTTAATTTTTCCATGATCATTAGTTAAGGATTAGTAAAGGAAATAAATGAAGGAGGGTAAATTTGAAAAGGCTAAGTAAGTGAAAGGCAAAATAGGAAGACAACCTAAAAATGTGTATTGAATAAGTGAGAAGGAAGGAGAGAATCGTGAGAAGCTAGGAGAAGAGAGACAAAAACGTGAGAGAAGAAGAAGGAAAGAGGAAAATCATGGGAGAAGCTAAGAAGAAGAGAAAATCGTGGGAGAGAGAAAGAAGAAGAAAAGGAAGAGGAATCATCTTGTTAAGGTAAGTCATCTTTTTTCTTCTTTCTTGTTAGAGAAGGGATTAGAGAGAGAATGGGTGTTGTGTTGAAAGAAGATGGTTTAAGGGAACCCATTTGATTTTAGGGTTTCTAAACTAGGTTTTGGCTTTTCTAACGTAGATAGACCATGGGTAAGCTAATGCTAAACCCAATTTAGCAATTATTTCATTTGTTTATTTTGAAGTTTTAAGGATTTTATTGAATTGGAATTGAATGGGAAATTGGTTTGTTTTAGGAAATCAAGAGAACCCTATCCGAGAACAAGGGGAGAGACATTTTTGAGCAAGTCTATAAGCAAGGAAATCAAGGTGGGTTTCATGTTTATAATTGAATAATGAGCCATCAAAGTTTTTCCAAATCAAGAGAATAAAATGATTTCAAGTACTTCATAAATGTGCATATATTGCTTTTAAATGATTTAATGAATTTTCTTATATGTGTATATATGCTTAATTGATTGGATTTGAATTGTTGTAAATGTGGAAAAATGCATTATGATGTATGATCATGTTATGCCATTGAAATGTGTCATGGCATTTTGTATAAAGAAAAATACGAAAAAGCATGAGAATATGGAAATGTATGGAAATGAATTGAGCATAAATTTGGTTGTGATTGGGCAAGGATGGAACCGTTTCGTAGTCACGTGGTCGGTGACGTAAAGCCTTCTCTCGGTTGCCCACTTGTGGCATACGAGATCCGAAAAGTGGACTCGTTTTGTTTACAGAGTAAACTTTGGTTTCTCTGTTTTGTTCCACAAAACCCTCGAGTCATTTGTTGTGCATTGCATCTGTGAATTGTCAGGTTGATGCATACATGATTTCGATTATTGTGAATTGGTTGAGAACTATGGTTTTCTTGAATTTAATAAGAATTTTCTATAACAATTGAATAATTTCAATGGTTTTGCTTGTTATCGTTTATAAACTATTACCCACGAGCTTTTAAGCTCACTCCCACTCTCCTCCCCCTATTCAAGTGATGAGCAAGGGATCGAGTGAAAGAGAGTCAACGCATCGCTCCGATTAGGCATACTTTTGTAATTTTAAGTTAGACTTTATAAACCTGAGGCTTTAGTCACACTTCAAGTATTAATTGTTCAAGTATCTTTTGTACTTTGGGATTTTGAGACATTAATGTATTGTGGCTGGGAAAGCCCATTGAAGCTTTGTAAAATGCTTATTTATTTTGATAGAAATGAAATATGATTGTGTTTTGCTCATGATTCTCAAAGTCTGTATACCACATTTTCAAGTTTTCATAGGGATAAGATTTGTATTTTGACTTTAAGGGAAAATCTGGATTAATATAGGCCAAATTAGACAAAGTTGTCCTCTTTAAAGTTGTAGCTTATCCTCTTATCTTTCCAACGGTATAAAGTACGAAATTTTTGGATATCATAGTTGAGAGATATGACCATTATAAGTGGTGATGCTGCATAAGATGTATATCAGGACAGCTATAGTAAATGATGAGATATAGTTGAATGTGATGAATCTTTTGAGTTAAGATTCAAGAGTTAATGAGATGTACTTAGTATTTGAATAGATATGAAGTAGTTTTGCACTAAAAGGGTTGAATTTGGGAAGATTGTGAGTGAATATGGTGTTAGAATGGATGTTAGAAGCATTGGAGAGGCTTTGGAGGGGTTTGGTAATCCCCTATGTCCGTTAGACAGACATTAGGTCTATTAAACGGACCTTCTCAGGCCTAAAAAGACCCCTTACCTAGTCCATGTTTGTTAAACGGACTTTAGGTTCGTTAAACGGACCTTCTCGGGTCTGGAAACTACCCTAGACCCGAGAATGTTCGTTAAACAGACATATATGTCCGTTTAACGGACATTCACGGGACAGCTATAGTAAATCAGAATTTTGACCCATTTAAAGGCAGAATCTTGTTAGTAGTATGCCCTAGGCCAAAGGACACATATGATTCATTTATTAACATTATGACTTGTTAATAATATATTATGAGGTATTCCTTTCATATATGCATGTATGTCGTTT
>JAOTAX010000008.1:31895679-31910739 GCA_025629825.1 Erythroxylum guanchezii | reverse complement strand
CTTAAATTCATAAATTGTCTCACCAATTTCTTTCTCATTTAATTTCATTTTAATATTTCTAATTTTCACCAAAAGTTCGGGGTCCAACATTTCCTCTCAATCCAAACTTGTCAATTCCTTTTTATGCATTTCAATGATGTAGTTAAGATTTGCATGACCATACTTTTTGTGCCATAATTGTGTCAACTCAGTCACTGAGATTGCTGCAAAAGCTCCATTAACTTCTGTCATTCGTAGTTTAAAAACCTTGTTCACCATTTTTAACTTATGAACTAACTTTCCTTTTGCATTGAAGATTTTGCACATGTCATCTTCAAAATACACTTTGTAATTCTTCTCTAGGAGTTGTCCAACACTAATCAAATTTTGATCTAACTTAGGAATGTAATATACCTCTTAAAGTATGGTACTTCCTGCTTTTGTAATCAACTCCACATTTCCCTTCCAAGTAAGTGGTATTATTTCTCCATTACCAATCTTCACCACAATATTCAAATCAGTGGTAGTTTCAACAAAAGCCTCCTTTTTCTTTGTCATGTGGTTAGAACAACCACTATCTATAAACCAATCTCCTCCTTTTTCATCATTTGCCTCAGCTACACAAATCTTGACAGTTAAATCATGGTTTTTAGATTGATGACAAGTCTCCACTACGAAGACACTTTCCTCAGTGATTGGCTTTTCTGATGGTTTTGCTGTTTATGAAGTTCCTGATTGAATATTGGAGTTGGGCTGTAGATTGAGATGAGAATTTGGACAAATTTTTGGAGGAAGTTGAGTTGAAGTATGATATGTAGAATAAGTGTTTTGTGAAAATTTGTTTGGTGCTTGGGTTTGCATAGGTTGGTAATGTATCTGTTGTAGGAAATTGGGCTGTGACATGTAGGATTGACCTATCTGAGGTTGAATTGGTTGAAGGTGAGTCATTTGAGGCTGTGGTGGATAATGCTCTAGAATTTGTAGCTTCCCAGAGTTGGTAACATAGTTTGCTTGGTACATTTGGGGTTCAGGAAAGTTTTGATGAGGCTTTGACTGAGTTGGCATTGGGATAGAGGAAATATTTTATCTTAGGAAGGGATGTATTGGTGGGGGTTTTCCATAGATAGGGCTTTAGGGGTTCTGTTGTTCTGACATCTACCTCTCATAGCACACGCTCTTTGAGTGTCCCCTCTTTCTACAATGAATGCAATCAACATTTTCACTCTAAAAACACTCCTCAACTGCATGATTGATTTTTCCACAAAATTTGCAATTTTGAAACATGCCCCATCTTGTTGTTCTTGTTCCACCTAGCATTCGATTGGCATTGTTTCTAGAGAATTAGCTAATGTTTTGAAAGTTTAGGTAAGGCATTTGTGGAGAATATTGTGCTTGAGGACAAATTTGGGGCTGTTGGTATTGCATTTGGTGTTTGTAAGAGTGGTGCTGTGGATATGTCAATGTCTGGAATTGATTTTGGTTGTTTTATGAGAGGGTTTGTGACAGATGGTGGGTCTATGATTGCATCATACTTGGTTCAAAATAGTTTTGGCTCAGGTTTCTTGTTTGGGTTTGGAAAGGTGGATTTTCTGGAACTTTGAAGCGTTCTGCTTTCAGTGCATATTCCTCACCTTCTCTTCTCACCCCATGCCTCTCTTCATACATTTCCAAAACATTAAAAACTTGCTCCAATGTAACAAAATCAGGGTCATTGCTGAATTGTCATTCAACAGGAGCTATGCTAGCTTCGAATCTTAAAGGCAATCTACTTAAAAATTTGTCAACTAACCTCTCTAAACTTGTGTTTTCGCCAAATTCCTTCAGTTGTTGTACCAATCCCATGAATCTCGTTTTTGCAGCAGCTACATTTTCTTCATCCGCCATTGAAAAGTTTTCAAAACTTCTCATAACAGCTTGCTTCTTCAGTCTCAATGATTGGACAAACCCTACATGTTATAGCTTCAACTTATCCCACAACTCCTTTGAGCTCTTGCATCCAGCATGTCTCAGCAATATGGTTTCACTCACCACAAATCTCAAGAAAATGAGTGCTTTAAAGTCTTTATCTCTATCCTGACTTAACCCTATTATTTGTTGTCCTGTTAAGTCTGTTGTTCCTCCATATTCAACTACTCCTTCATTCACTACATCCCAGCATTCACAGATCTTAAGGCAGTCTTCAACTCTAAGCACCCATGCCTTATAGTTCTCACCAGTCAATACTGGTATGTTTGCCTGAATGCTCTGCAGACTCATTGCTGGAGTACTCGTCCTTGCCATGTTTAATTTAGTCCAGGTTAGATGAACCTTGGAGCTCTGATACCACTCTAGGAAGATGATGAAATCCCTTATTCACCTAAGTAGCAGGTGATCAAGCTAGCTGATTGAGCTATGCAACTTCGAGCACCTTAATGGATCCTACAGCACACTTTGAAAAAAATGATGTTCTGAAAATTTGTGTTTGCAAATTGACTTCTGTATATTATATATTTTGATTCCTCTCAAATGTAAGGATAGTATAGGCCTTTTGTTATGATTGTAAAGCTCAAATTTTTGTTGGAACAAAATTACAGAACCAATGTCTATATATTTGTCCTTAACACTAAAACTTTGACATATATACTTAGAGAAAACAAAAGGCAATTTTGTTTGGCAAGTATGAAGGTTTTCGATTGATTTTTTTAGGAAGATGATAAAATGAGCTTTTATATTCATCTCTTATATGAGGTTTTCAACATCTAAAATTCAAAGTCTAAGAATTGAAGACTTGTAATCCAAGAGACAGGAGTACAACAAGTCTTATTGTCCCTTTAATCAGCTAAAAACAAAAAACATGCAAAAACAGTAACTGTCATACATTAAATGCTACTGATTTCAACCTATATAAGGAAAAACAGAATCTGATATGCAGGACCACTTATGTTTGCTTGAATTACGAAATGATCAGGCTTTCACTCACGTAATCTAGGTCAACTTGAGCTTGTGGTGTGGCAGCTTTACTCCATGCTCTAATTCTGCTTCAAGAAAAAAACTTCTTCAAGTTTTTCATGAACTTCAACAGGTTGCCTCAATTTTCTGCAGGTTTCCTTAGCTTCTTCGCCAAACTTCCTTCTTTAATCTTCAATCTTCAGAATTTTACTCTTTGGATGCATAGTCTTCTGAATTATTCCCAAAATCAGTAGCTCGAGTTTTCTGAGATGTCTAAGAGGCTTCAGCTTGGTCACCAACCTTCTTCTCTTCTTCACTTTAATTGCCATAGCAAGGTCCTCAACAAGTTTCAACACAGCTAGTTTCACAAAACAATTTAATTCAACAATAATTGGAGGACTGCTCAAGCTATTGCTAAGGAGGTTTGTAGTTTCTCTTAATACTTTTATCAAATTCAGGTTATAACATAAATTTGGTATGAAGTAACAGTGGATGATTTTCTAGGCATTTTGCTGATGTATAATGCGTCATAATTGCTTAATTATGGTCCTTTCTCCTATTACTTACACCATTTATTACGAAGTGATCTCCAACCCTTCAATGGGCACCAAAGTTGTAACATTAGACTTTGTTTTCTTTTAAATGATCGATAGTCATTATTTGCAGCTAATAAAAAGAAGAGTTACAAGGTGGACTCATCTGATTCTACCTTGTGAAACAAATTCAATTACCCTTTCTTTACTGCTAGCATAAACATCCGTTTGAAATGATTTTTTTGCTAAGCGAATTTACTCGGTGCTGTTTGGGTATGCAGGTTGGCATTGAAGATGTTAAGGTTGAAGTAATGCCAGTGGGGAAAGCTAATGTCATCTGCTCATTTCAGAAGGATGGAAGCACAGTTGTAATGGTGGGTGATGGTATCAACGACTCACCTGCTTTAGCTACTGCAGATGTTGGCATGGCGATTGGGGCAGGAACTGATATTGCTATAGAGGCTGCTGACTACGTTTTGATGAGGAATAATCTGGAGGATGTAATCACAACCATTGACCTCTCAAGGAAAACTCTTGCCCGTATACGATGGAACTATATTTTTATTTTCACTTTACATTCCTTACTTTTGGAACATTTTGAGCAATCAAGACACGTAGGTCCAAATAGTGCTATGGTTAAACTTTTGGTTAAAATACTTATATTTATTGGTGGAATTTGTTCAATTAATTGGTGCATTTAATACACTCAAGTTATTTCGTTATATTCTTGTGATACATGAATCATTATTAAAATTAATGATATGCTAAAAATATTGAAGAATTATTAAATAAATAAAATTGATAAGTAATATTGAATAGTTATTAAACAAATAAGATTTAAAAATTGTATTTTAAAAAATAATTATTAAAATTAAAAAATTATTAAATTAAAATGATTTTTGAAAAATTTAAAAATAATTAAAAAATAATATAACTATCTGTGACGGTTTTGTAAAAACGTCGCGGTGTTTCCAAAAAACGTCGCGGAATATTACTTTCCGTGAAAAACATCGCTGAATGTGACCCAACGTTTTTGGAAACATTGCGAAATGTCCAATCTTTTCATGATGTTTTTTAAAACGTTGCAGAATGTCCTGTTTTTTGTGACGTTTTATGGAAAAAGTCGCAGAAACCTTTTGCCTACCACATTGCGCGACATTTTTTAAAACGTCACAAATTATATTCCGCAACATTTTTTAAACGACGCAGATTGTCCTGTTTTCTTGTAATGAGTGGAGCATTACAATTATTGATATTTGTGGATGCACAAGAGTATAAGTGTGGGGTGTGTGCACATATGTGAATTGGTTATAATTGTTGAAATGTCATTTTATCTTTTATCAATGCATTCCAAATGTTGATTTAACTTCTTTCAATTTTTTATTAAAAAAGAAAAAAAAGAAAGAAAAATATGTTTAAATAAAATTATCAAGTAGGAAATGCATTTGTGTTGCAAAGTTATTCATGATTAGTCTTTCTTCATAAAATTGTATGAAAAGAGTGATTTGATTATGATGTAAATGAGGCAGATGTTGTTTCAAAGGGTCACTCCCTATAATTACACTGTATTGTTTATCATTAATTTTTGTGAGTGACTTATGCTTCATATGGTTTGTGGTGTGAAGGCGTCAATCTAAGTTGTAAAACATAGTTTTAACATTCGTAATAGCTGTTGGTACCCAGTTTTGAGTGAATGTAAGTTTTTGCGTTAGATATTACATTGAGTGTTTTTCTTGCTTCACTAGCTTTGATGACTTTTGTGCTATAATCTTTTCCCATATTACAAATTTAAAAATACCTTAGATTCATGTTTATGCATGTAAATCTTAACGGTGAAAAAATGAAATGATATTCAATGTTGTGGAACTATCTAATTTTTATTAATAATGTCAAATTTAACGGCCATTTATTGAAATACGAAGCCTTCATCTATTTGCTCAACGTCAGTGTTTTTGTAGTTTTCTCTCACATGGTAGTTACGATTGCGATTCTTTGTTTTAGCTGGACATATTCTAGATTGTTCTCACGATGAGGTGTCAATAATGAGTTGCATTTTTCTTTTCTTAACAAGGCACAAAAACCTCGTGCTTGTTTTTGTATATATCGAATCTTTGTATTCTTTTACAAGAAAGAAGAAAACTTTTCCCAATTTATTGTTCTATTCTTTTACTCTGTTCTACTCTGTTTTCTTCTACAATGACAGAAAACTAAATCTGTCCATTATCTACCTATACGTAATCTGATCACCATTGATGTGAAAAGAAAAGAGTAAGTCCTTATTTGTCAACTTCAAATGTAGTTATAGAGACTAGGGATTTCTTTAAGGTTTTATATATCCAATAGTTTGATTTCATTAGTTTATCTCTTTCTCGAGGTTAAACACTTATGTACTATAGAAAGGCACAAAAATAAAAAATTCACTTGATTTGGAAATGTCCTTAATCTTTCTTTGTTGTTTTTTTTAAGGAAACACAAACTTCAAATGTTTTCTTCTCTAACACTATAAGATGGAAAGTGAATTAAGTACATAAATATGCTAATTTCTATAGACATTTCAATTCTACATTAATTTCTGTAGTATACATAATAGTTGCGTGTGCTATTTTACATGCCACTTTTCTGTTGAACGAACTACCTACAGCCATCTTACATTGGAGGACTCCCTATGAGATTCTGCACAAAAAAGAGCCTTCTTATGATAACCTTAAATGCTTTGGATGTTTATGTTTTGCAACGAATACCTTACCACACAAGGATAAGTTTCTCTAAGGGCTTTTAGAAGTGTTTTCTTGGGATATTCACCAGGGCAAAAGGGTTTCAAGCTTTATGATCTAGACAATATTAAGATGATTGTTTCCCGAGATGTTACATTTCATGAACATATCTATCCTTTTACCACTAAGGAAGATTATGTAGTTATGGTCCCAAATAGCCAAATTCCTTTGCCCATCATACCTAATGCCTTAAATGAGTTCATGGAGGAGGTTGTTATAGGTGATAATCCTATTGAACATGCACACTTAGAGCATGAAAATGATGATAATCAGTTGCAAACCAGTATTTCACCCCTACCTTCGCCCACACCTGAAACAATACCTATTCGACATAGCACAAGATTGAGAAAACCCCCAAGTTGGATGAATGACTATGTGTCAAGCGTTGAACATGATATATATCAAGCTACCAAAAACCACCCCTACATATCAATAAACTAACCAAATACACTCCTTCTACCTACCCATACATTGTACCGAAACACTTGTCAAATGCACATATATGTTTTGTTGCCAATTTATCTGAAGTACAGGAGCCAAAATCATACCAGGAGGCAAGGGCCAATCCAAAATGGATAAAAGCTTTGCATGAAGAGATTGAGGCTTTAGAGAGGAACGAAACATGGGCAATCACTGAACTACCAGCGAGAAAGAAGCCTATAGGATGTAAGTGGGTATTCAAAGTAAAATTGAAGGAAGATGGGAAAGTTGACAGATTCAAGGCAAGATTGGTAGCAAAGGGTTACAATCAAGTTGAAGGAGTAGATTTTCATGAGAGTTTTTCACCTGTGGCTAAGGTAGTGACTTTCATAATTTTCTTTGCTATTGTTGTATCCAAGTCATGGAATCTACACCAACTTGATACTAACAATGCATTCTTGCATGGTTATTTGGATAAGGAAGTTTTTACGGAATTACCTGAAGGATACGACAAGGCTAAACCAACTCAAGTTTGCAAACTAAGGAAGTCATTTTATGGACTTCGACAAGCCTCTAGGCAATGGAACACAGAAATGACGTCAAAATTGCAGGAGTATGGTTTTAAACAATCATATCATGATAATTGCCTCTTTATTCTCTCTAAGTCAAAAATATTTCTAGCTTTGCTAGTATATGTGGATGATATGCTGATTACAGGAAATTCTGAAGAGGAGATTACAGCAGTCAAATATTTTCTGAATGATAAGTTTACTATCAAGGATCTTCACCATGCAAAATATTTCCTTGGCTTAGAAATTACAAGATCAGAAAATGTAATTTACGTCAACCAAAGGAAATATGCTTTAGATTTGATTCAAGATGTAGGGCTGATGGGAAGTAAGTCTACTGCTACACCATTAATGAAAGGACACAAGATGAGCATTGATGATGGTCCAAAATTAGAAGATCCTTATTCATATCGACAGTTAGTGGGAAGACTACTCTATTTGGGATATACAAGACCTGATTTGGCCCATGCTATACAGCAACTTAGCCAATACGTACATGATCCTAGACAGCTTCATTTGAAAAATGCTCTGCATGTTTTGAGATACATCAAGAACAGTCTCTCCTTAGGACTGTATTTTCCAGCAAACAATTCATTGAGATTAGAAGCCTTTTGTGATGCAAATTGGGGCTCCTGTATTGATAGCAGAAAGTCATTAACAGGACACTGCATTTTTATAGAAAATTCACTTGTTAGCTGGAAAATGAAGAAGCAAACAACAGTGTCGAAATTCTCAGCCGAAGCAGAGTACAGGTCCATGGCATCAACAGTATGTGAATTGCAATGGATCTCATATATCCTGAGAGATTTCCAAATCCCAGAATCCATTCTTATACCTCTTCCTTGTGACAATCAGGCTGCGTTACACATCACAGCCAATCTAGTTTTTCATGAAAGAACAAAACATCTGGATATAGATTGTCACATTATGAGGGAACAATTCAAGCTAGGCCTCATTTCACCGAAAAAAATTTTGTCATCTCAGCAATTGGCAGACTCTTTTACAAAGATTCTTAGTGCTCCATTGTTTAACAAGCTAATCTCCAAGTTAGGCATTTGTGATTGCTACCAGGCCTTAACTTGAGGAGGGGATGTTAAAATACGAAGCCTTTGTCTATTTGCTCAACGTCAGTGTTTTTGCAGTTTTCTCTCACATGGTAGTTACGATTGCGATTCTCTGTTTTAGCTGTACATATTCTAGATTGTTCTCACAATGATGTGTCAATAATGAGTTGTATTTTTCTTTTCTTAACAAGGAACAGAAATCTCGTGCTTGTTTTTGTATATATCGAATCTTTGTATTCTTTTACAAGAAAGAAGAAAACTTTTCCCAATCTACTATTCTATTCTTCTACTCTGTTTTCTTCTACAATAACAGAAAACTAAATATGTCCATTATCTACCTACACGTATTCTGATCACCATTGACGTGAAAAAGAAAAGAGTAAGTGCTTATTTATCAACTTCAAATGTACTTATAGAGACTAGGAATTTCTTTATGGTTTTATATGTCCAATAGTCCGATTTCATTCCCTTATCTTTTTCTCGAGGTTAAGCACTTATGTACTATAGAAAGGCACAAAAATAAAAATTTCACTTGATTTGGAAATGTCCTTAATCTTTCTCTGTTGTTTTTTTTAAGGAAACACAAACTTCAAATGTTTTCTTCTCTAACACTATAAGATGGAAAGTGAATTAAGTGCATAAATACGCTAATTTCTATAGACATTTCAATTCTACATTAATTTCTGTAGTATACATAATAGTTGCGTATGCTACTTTTCTTTAACCATCATCAGTAGTACAATAATTTTCGCAGGTGATTTAGACCGTGAAAGGTTTTACTTCATAATTGAAAATGAAGCAAAATAATGATGTGTTGATTGATAGAAGATTATATATTAAGAGTGAGGCAAATCAATTCCACGATATGAAAATTTCACAAAAAGTGACATAAACCTAAAAGGAGGATAAAGGAAGGAGATTTGAACACAGGGAAGCTAACCCAAAATGAGCATTTCAGCTTTCAAACAGCAAATTGGGTAATTTTCTCTTGGCTTGTTACGATATGGACAAAAGAGTTGGAGTCATAGAGCACCACTTGATTTGCATTGCCCATTCTAACCTCACACACTAAATAAGGACGATATGATCGGATCATCGATGCCCATAAAAACACTACTCCATCGATAGCAAAGTCCACGATTAGAGTTTCTTGATTGTTTTTTCTTTGCTGGCTCTTGTAAGTCATATACTCAATCTATGGCCTCTCGAGGCAATATCACCGTCTCTACCTCCCCAAAAGCCGCCAACGGCGAGGGTGCTGCCCCTTCGACCACAGGTTCACCGAAAGGTCAGTGCCTGTGCTCACCAACTACACACGAAGGGTCGTTTAGGTGCAGGTTTCATCGATCAAAGTCATCGCCATGGATGAAACGTTCCAACTCTATGCCTCCAAGTAACTCTGTAACTTCTCTTTCTCCCAAGTCTGTTGATTCTACTCAGTCATAAAGTTGGTCCTTTTTTTATGTATGGAGAAACCACATCCCGGTGAAACTCAGGGTCTAATGCTCTGTAAAAATCCATAGCGAGAGGGATTGCAATTGTTATTTCGTTGATGATTGTGGCTTCTATGTAAAACTTTCGTTCTTCTGCAGTTGTAATATTATTAAGACAACCCTTCTCTATTTCCAGAAAGTTTGATACTTGAATTGTTGGAACCCTTGTATGGACGAAGATAGCTAGAGTTTAAGAATGATACAAGATAAAGCAACAGTCCTAAAACTTGCTGGCCAAATTGATGTAAAGAACTGGAAGAAAGCTACGAGAGAGAACTTAGATAACTTACCTTTAGTTTTCTGTCTTCTTGTCGGGCATGTCGTTGGATTGGATTCCCCTCGAAATTGGGCAAAAATAACAATCTTCGGCTTGACCTGTCAGATAACATAGGACAAGGAAAATTGAACAGCAAAACTCATTTCTTTTCTTAGATTTGAGCATTTTTTGTAAAAGAAAATCCTTGCATATTAATATTGAAAACTATGATTATTTCTGTTTTTAATTTCTCCCCTTTGATCTCAATATAAGGTACTAAATTCAGACTCCTCAGATTTTGTAAAGGAATATGCAACTACATGCTGGATTGCGGCTCGAGGCATTCTTATCCTTTAATTAATATCATAATATTGCTTCCTTATGATTACATATGGATAAGGCTTTAACCATGGACTCCTTGCTTCGAGGAAGTCTGATCTGAGCTAATAATAAAAATCTCTAGTAATTAGACTGATTCGAATACCACACCGGAAATTCCGGAGGGCACGATGAAAAAGTACAACAAATTAGTTAAAGTAACACTTTTGAGCAGACCATCGTCTAATTAAAGTCACATTGTAAGTTATTCTACTGTCTGATGGACTATTGTGGAATAAGATAAGAACTTTGTGAATATCAGAACTTTGTGAACATTAGTAAATTCTAGGTATGATAATCGAGATACAAAGCTCTTCTTTTTATGGGCATAGAACTCTCAGTCTTTTTTTTTTAGGAGCCTTACACTTTTACGACTCTTCTTTTTTTGAAATAATAATTGCAACGGTACTTATACTCTTTCCTTGTTAAATTCTAATTTCAACTTAAGCCAACAATTTTGGTTGTTACTCCTATCCTTGTACCTTGCATGATGATTAAGTCATATGAAGAAGATTTTCTTTCTTTACATAAGAATACAGATAAAATAACTAAGGTTATATGTAGCTTTTATATTCGAACTATAGGAATATATGGATAGATCTTCAAATGACTCAACTGAATAATTTTTTATAAGATATTTTATCTAAATTTACTTTTCGTTTTATTAGTACTTTACGATAATAATAATAGTAAAGTATTGATGACTAGATTTAAAGGAGTTTGATTTTAATAAATATTAGTTTGGGTTGGATAATTATATGCGGCACCTTTCTTTTCTCTTCTTTCACACTCCGCGTCTCTGGACCACTCGTCCACCCCCGATGCAGAGTTTTGAATGGTGGAGGTAAGAGTTATCCTTCATTATTATAATTTGAAAATAATTATTATTTATTAAGCAGTAATATTAATATATAATATTATCATGTTTTTATTTTAAATAATTATATTAACTTACTATTAATAAAATATAGAAATATTATTAATAATTTAATGTCGTTAATTATATTAAATATTAATTTATAATATGTTTATAATTTATTAGAAGCATAAATTACATATTTAGTAAACTTTTACTTGTTATCTAATAATACAGTAAAGCCTCAATAAATAAATATTCGATAAATTGATAATCTCGATTAAATAATAATTTTCTTCTGTCCCAACTTGGGCCAATGGGATAAAACAATAATCTCGCTAAATGCATAAGATAATAGTTTTTTAAAAAATTCCTTGAGGCCCACTGAAAATATAAAATAATAATTCATTAAATAAGTATGAAAATTACATATATAATTCATAAAATAAAGCACTTCCTAAATAATTTTTATTTCAAATTTTATGCTTTCCTAAAATATGTATCTATAGTCAATTGATTCTTCTTTTCATGCGAGTTGAATTCAATTTTATCTTTAACTTTTTGGAGGGTATAAACTACATTCGACACATTATTCTCATTTTGAAGCAAGTAACTTTTCAAAGTCTCTACGGCAAGAAAAAACTTCTTTTGGAGAAACATGTGGTATAACGTTACTATCATCTGGATCTTGATTGTCATCATCTTCCATACTCATTACTCCTTGAATAATTTCTTCGTCCGTAGGCGATTCCATTAAAGCTTCATTTTTACTAGGATAATTCAAAATCTGCTCTACATTCATGACATTTTTATAATGTAAATTAGAAATAACTTCCTCTAATCTTTGAATGCCTTCAACATCACCAGTTTCTTTTTCTAGAAGCATACCTTAGGGTATTTCGGCCTCCTCACTTTGAAAATGACATCCAAAAATCCTAAATCTCCCTCCTTAGCATGATTTTCTTCACTTGACACTTAAAACACTTGAAATGATAAAATTAATATAAGTCAAGTGATTTAGACATCAAATGAGAATAAAAACTAAGTGTAAAAGTATAAAAAGATAAGAGAATATGAGTGCATCATTAAAGTACATGTATCTATTTATAAACTCTATATAGTACTGTGTACTTGAAACAATTTACAACACTTCATATTCTAATGTATCTATATGCACTCTATTTTGAATCATGATTACCTAAGATTAATAAACTTATTTTTGACGAGATTAATAAACTTAAATACAATGCACCATCATTAATTAATTGTTTATTTATTTTCTTTTTTCAGTTACGGAAAAAATTAATTGTTTAATTTGACAAATATAATGTACAAAATAAAAATTATTCTACATATTAATAAATATTAATTTATCGATAAATTAATAAAATATTCATTTATCGATAAATTAATAACTCTATATAAGATAATAATTTTTCAGGTCCCAAGAATATTCATTTATCGAGGTTTTACTGCACATAGTAAGATGATCAATTTCTTAGATTTTATTTATAAATTAGTTATTATTGATCTGTAAATTTTAGTTTTAAATAAGAATAAAAAACTTTAGTAATATTATTATGTAAACTAATTAATATAGATATGAATTTACTAAGGTACGTAAATATGATATTTAAAATAAAAATAATTTTACAATTTAATAATCAATTAAATTAATTAATTATAAAAATATTATATATAATAATATATGAAAAATTGATCATTTTATTTATTAGTATTAGTACATACACTAAATAAATTATTTAATTTTATTAGAATATGAAATATAAAATATTAATTAGTAATAAATAGGATAACTTGATATTAATTAAATATTAATTAAAATAATTTAATTATATATTAATTATAATTATTTTTTATTATAAATATCAACGTATTTCTTCCACGAATCAACAGCCGAAGGTGACATGACAACGACCTTCTTGGACGTGTGGGTGGGATAAGGACGTATAAGAACGATTCATGGGCCTGCAAACGTATCTGCGTCATGGGTTTTGTGACACTTCTGTTCATATCCTTTCTAGACTTGACTTACGTTGCAGGCATCCATCGAACTGAAACAGCCTATACTTGACAAACTCAAATAATGTATACTTGCAAATTTTATCACGATAAACCACGTTACTGTTCTGTCACATCTCTACAGTGAGAGCTCAAGGGAGGATTATCAGAAGTTCCTCAGGAGAGGATTAAACCACGTTACTGTTCTGTCACATCTATACAGTGAGAGCTCAAGCGAGGATTATCAGAAGTTCCTCGGGAGAGGATAACTTTGGCACTAAAGTCAGACCGGTTTCCTTTATATATTGTTATACTGTCGTCGAACAGAAGATGACAATCGGAAAAGAAGGTTCGTGAGAATTACAAAATGCAATAAAGAATTTTAAATTTATCAGTGAATAAAAATATTAACTTATATTGACAACTAAGTATAAAAGGGATAAGATTGCTATGCAACCGTTATAACGACCCACTGTTGTTAAAGCAATCTTATCCCTTAGCATTCACTTATCAAACTTCTTATAAGCACTTAATTTATTGTTGTAATACATTAACTGATAAAGCAAACACTTTATAATATTTAGTTCACCAGTCAAAAGACATAATTTGCATAAGAATATTTCTATTTCCTTTTGTACTCAAAATATTTCAGAGAATTTTTTTACAATAGTTTACGATGGAAATGTAGGGATCAATCAATGATTACAAGTATCAATTATCCTTTAATTGCACTTTTATAAAATATCACAAAATTCAAATATTAATCTTAGTTTCATTAGCTTCATTAGCCGGAAGACTGTTAGTAATCTTAGTAACAAATAGTTTTAAAAAATTTTGAAATCTCTAAACTTGCATCGTGTTTTTTATTTTTTAAAGTTAAAAGTTGATAGAATTTCATTATATGTATTTTAGAAGAATAATGTTATACAATCAATTCAAGACATAAGAATATGGTATAGGTCATTATTTTGAAAACCGGACCGGACTGGCCGATTCGATCGGTTCGACCAGTGACCGATCGGCTATCCGGTCCGATTCATTCTTAAAAACCGGACCTTAATTGAATCAGTGAGAACCGGTCAAAACCGGTCAATTGACCGGTTAAACCGGTCCGGCTCGACCACTGGTTCAATGAATTTTTATTTTTTTATTTTAAATATTTTTTATATTATTTGGTATATTTTTATATTTTTTTTAATATTACTAATATTATATATAATTAAATATAATTATTGCATAATTATGACGTCACACCCCATCGGTCGAACCGGTGACCAGTAAGGCATCCGGTTCGATGTCCGGTCCGGGTTTCAAAACCTTGGTATAGGCAAACTATAAGACATTGAAATAAATAGAAATTTCTTCTAAAGGTGCCTAAGACTTTTCTACAACATCTATTGCTCTAAAATATGTGAACTAGTCTACATTCTAATAAGATTTTGTCCGATCCCTCCTCTTTTCAAGTTAAAACTTGCCAACAACAAGCAAGATTAGAACACATTTCCTCAGTTATTCTTTTTGTAAGTATATCTTCTCTAATTCTCATAAAGAAGTCTTGACATAAGTTTTAGGTATTCAGCTTTATATCCTGCAATATTCTTCTATATCTTTCTTCCCATATGGTGTAACTTCCACAACTAAGCACTGATAAGTATAAATTGCATCATTTTTTAGGGCTTAGTTTGATATGTATTAATTGTTAATTCAATCGTTTAGTATATGTTTAGGTTAGAATTGTGTTAGTTTGTTAATTATTTGTGTTTAAGTGTTTTTATGGGTTAGTACAAG
>JAOTAX010000008.1:31873371-31885527 GCA_025629825.1 Erythroxylum guanchezii | reverse complement strand
TAACGTAGCCATTGCCCACAAAAGATCATCCCCATTGATTGTCTTCCTCTTCTCCTTTTGACACTTATCACTTGCCCCTTAAAAAGAAAAGAAAAAAGAATTCTCAAACACACATCGCAGGTTCAGAGCCTAAATCCCAAAGCACTGAATTTTCAACATCACCCTAACCCTCTAGTTTCATGCTTAAAAGTTACTTTTCAAAATTTTCATTACTCAAAAGATAGTATGGATTTCAAAATTATTAGTGCATTCTGAAAAAAAACAAAAGAGGTCAAACCTATAAAAATTGATAAGAAGTAAAAAAGAGGAGCTCAATGCAAGAAGAGAACACCAATCCAACAAGAGAACCAAACTCATCCCAGAAAAGCCAAAGGTCTAAGAGAAAAAATCATAATCTTCCCAAAAAGCACAATCACAAGTCATGAACTCAAGCTAAACACTTAATAATAGATTTTGGATAAAACTCAATGATCAAAGTATCAATTACCAAATAAATTTCTCAATTTTCAAAGATCAAAACAAAAAGACATGAGATTCAATGCCTTACTATAAAGCTGATAAATTCAGAGACACATTCCTGGACAGTATCTTTAGCATCCTTAGCAATCTTTCCATTAGCTGGCAATCCCATCTTTATGTCAAATACAATACTCTATCCCTTGCACCCACCAAGGTTTCAACCCTGGAGGATGAGAAGGTACACCTACCTCCTTGCCTACCGATTTGAAACTGCAAGAAATGGATTTTTTTTTGGGAAAATTGCAAGAAATGGAACTTACATAAACAAACACTTCTCTTGTTCTCAAAATCAAGGACATAAGCATTTCACCAAAACCCTAGATCAACTAAACAGTCATGATACAACAATTCAAAACATGGAAATACATATACATCTGAATACTCCAATCACATCCCAGAAAAGGATAGACATTGAAAAACTATAATCATTTCCCAAAAATAGAAAAGAAGCAACCTTGCGGTCAACTCGGATCAGTTTGAAAATCCCTAAAGCGTACATTCTCATATTCATCAAAACAAAGTCTACAACAAACATCCAACTGAACACGAATTCACAAAGACTTGTTCCTCCGTTGGAGTGTGGATTTAGAAAGAGACACACAGAAACATAAACAGAAGGAAATACCTGTAAAAGAAGAATAAACAAGAAAAACCAAAGTGGAGATCGTGTATTTGGCGCGAGTGAGTCAGAGAGCAAGGATTGGTGGGAGAGTTGTCTTTATTAAGAGATCAGACGATGGAGAAGAAGAAGGAGATAGGAGATCGTGATTCGAGCATGATTTGTGTGGGGTTTGATTTTCCTAAATCTTAAAGTTTCGATCTTTTGGACTTGTGCTTATCATCACCGTTGGTTGTTGTTTGGTTCATGGGAACAAAATGATCCATGGAGCAAAAAATGAACAATATACACATAACAAATTGACGTTGAAAAAGAAAGGGACATTCAAAAAGCTCTGGAACAAACCTTTAACTAACAGAAGAGCAACTTCCCAGGAACAAAATACCAAGTTTGCAACAACGGAGAATCAAACAAAAGTAGAGAGAAAAACGCCAAGACCCTTCCGGAGAAAACGAGAGAGACAAGTGAGATGTCTTGGGCTTTCTGTCATTTTGGTCAAACGCTGGTAGAGAGGAGCTTATTCATTTTGGCTGGTTGGATTGGCTGATTCAACCAACCAGCCAATTAACTAAACATATTTATCAGCTGTTTGACTTAGTCAAACAGTTGATTTTGGCTTATTTAGCTGATCAGTTGTTATCTAAATATGCCCAAAAATCAGCTAATTGCTAATACAATCAGTTAATTATTAAATAGGATCTATACCTTTTCAAGGGATGTAGTTCGATGGTTGAGAGCAGGGCTTGCTTCGGTTAGGTCCCAGGTTCGACTCTATGCTAGCCTCTCTTATAAGAGCCTGGGGCAACCGAGGTTTTACCTATAGGTGAAGAACTAGTTGAGCCCTCGATAATGAGATGTGTCCGCTTGACCTGCCTGTAAAATAGTGCGCTAATTAAATCCTCAAAAATGTGTGCCCACTTGGCCCGTATACCGAGTTTCCTCGAATTAAAAAAAAAAAAAAAAACTATCTTGTTTTGAATTGTGTTAGGAAGATCTCAAAAGTGACTCAAACTATTAATGTGTGAAGCCATGTTATCAAGAAAGTTCCTACCTATTATCTAGCTCAGGAGGAACTTGTTTTAGATCTACAACATTGTGGACTTCCAAATCTTGAAGCTCCTCTGATAACCCCTATATGAAAAGTCTTTCCAGTGGCTTTCTATACTTTATTTTCGTTCCTTATAAGATCTTCACTTATAGCTCACCATTATTTAGTCTACCATGTGTTCATCATCCTCACTTAGCCTAATAATTTCCAAAGATTACGGGAGTTGAGATTGAATATCAATTTTAGTACAAATATTAGCAAAGCCAACCCTTTGAGATTGAATATCAATTTTAGTACAAATATGAACAAAGCCAACCCTTTTTGACCGAGCAGTGTCCTTATCCAAATAAAGGGATTTCCCTGCTAAGTTTGCAATGTACCTTAAATCTTAAGTTAGATCAATATTCTAAAAGGAGATTATGAAACTTCACCTAAATCTGTACGTGCTTTATCTTCACCCACTCTAAGTCTAAGCTTGCTGTCCATTTCACTAGGAATAGAGGTTTTCCTAAAATATGCCAAGGTCCCACTTTAATAATTTTTTGAGCATTATGCTCTCCTACAAGCCATAAAAAGAAAGCATCCTCTTCATTAATAAGCACTTATGTAGGGCCTAGTTTCTCCTAGTTTAATTCCCGCCTATTTATAATGGAAAAAGTTAGCGTTTTATCAGTAAAAAAACCTAATAAAGGTGTTAGACCTAGATATTGGAATTTCGTTCCGTACCGCCCCCTCTTTTTTTTCAAACCTTTTTAATTTATTATTTAGTTAAACATTTATTGTTATTTTTTAATTTTTATTTTTAAAATAAAATAAATATTGTATTACTAATAATTCTTATACATTAAATAAAAATTAAAAACAAATTATTTTATTTAAATTTATTTTAACCTTTTATATAATATTTATTAATAAAATATTAATAAAATTATTTTATTTTTAAAATAAATAATTTAAAAATTATTATTTATGATCTGATATTTTTTTATATTTTTAAATATTAAATCAAGATTTATTTGAAATATATTTTTAAAATATTTTTAAATTTAATTTTATTTATTAATAATTATTAAATTAATTTTATAAATTAAATTAAATTAAGATATTTATAATTTTAGAAATAATTAATTTTAATTAATTAAATATATAATATATTTAATTGGTATTAAATTAAATAATATATGTTTTTTTCATAATTTAATTCTACTTAGTTGTTTCCTTATCATAAACTCTTGTTGTAAATTAAAATAATTTAAGAGATATTTATTATTCTCTTTATTAGATGGTTTGATGTAATTGTTATTTATTATATAATGAATATTGGAATTGTAATATTTTAAATACTTTATATTGTTCTTAATTTGATATTCGTACGATAATGATTGTCTTTTTTCATATAAATTGTGATTATTATTTATAAGTAAAATATTTGAAAATTATTATTATTTTATATTCATTGTGATTATTATTTATTATTTTGAATTTTAGAGATAGGGTTAAAAATATATAATACAACTGTACAATATGACAATGGACTATTTTGCAATTTTAAAAAAATTTAGGGGCTATTTCATAAATTTAAAAAATTACTCGAAATGGCACCCAGTATGTTTATTGTTGCTTATGATTATTTTATACTTTTGTAAGTATTCTTACTCAATTATGAGAGTTAAACACTACGAAGATCATAAGACGTTCAAGAACAAGGTTTTATCAGTCAATGATTATGTGAAAAGGTTGAGTCTCGCTTAAACAAACCTAAGTGAAATTGTCGTGCAAAGAAATATGCACTGACTTCGGTTTAAATTTGATGTATAGAAAAACCTTTGCAACACTTACCTTATCACTACTGTAATGTAAAGATTGTTTAGACCATTGATTGTTATGGAAGTAATTGCTAGCACTTTGCAGTGCTAAAATTGTTATATGGCCAAATCTATTGAATCACCTCACATCTTATGTCTGTTTTCATTAATTTTACCTCACATCACCTCACTTCATCAACCTTTGCTCCATTCCAAATTGGCTCAACCAACCAGAAAACATCCGAAATTGTCCCACAAACCTTTTAACCATTATCCTTTCGGTTACCATCTCTAACTTATGGGAAGAAAGGAATGCTAGAACTTTCAAAGATGAAGTCATGGAAGTGGGAAGCCTAACAACTAGAATAATCTTTCAAGTTATGGAACATCTTTGTTCAAACACCGAGAGAAGGTAAGAATGGGATGGCTTTATTATCTAACAATTTTGTGCAGTTTCCTTTTTCAAATTGCCTATAGGCGGGCATCAAATCTCACTTCAGCAAAAGGAAATCAATCCAAAGAAATGCCTAGTTGAATCAATAGAAGCAGCACAGATAGGATAAAAATTGATAGTTCTTTTACAGCAACATTGCACTATTCACTTGGATGGAACCTGAGAGTCCCAAGCAATGAGGATATGCAAGAGATATACCGATTTGACAGTAAATAAAGACATACATGATATGCAACTCTTCTTGTACGGTCTTAGGCTGATAACTTAGTCTGTAATGTATAAATTTGATTGTTAAGAAGGTGGAAATAGTTGTGGCTTTACTGGAGTTTGTAGATGGCATAGATATTTAGATAGGCAAGAAACTTGGAAGCAAGGTAGAATCGAATATGATGATTGGGAGTATAAATAAGTAGTATGAAGTTAGGTCTTGTGTAACTTTTTGGTAGCAATGGGTGGATGGTTCGGAAGTTATGACCATGTACATAACGTTATAATTTTATGTATAAAATATCTTCTAATTTATCAAAAAAAAGAAGAAGGAAGATATTCTCTAACATTATACAAGTTTGAATACAATATAAAAGTTCATATTTCAAAAACACATTTTGAGTTAATTTTAATAATTTGACTAAAATAACAAACTAAAAAAATTATTTTTGCCTGCGTTATCCAAATTTTTATTTACTTTGTAAGTATCTTCAACATCAATTATGATATCTACTTTGAATCAATTTGATTCTATTTATTGTAAAGATAAAATTTTTTTTATGTTAAATTAATCGCTTAATTTTCTTTGTCAATGTAATATATATACAAAAGTACGAAACCTAGAAATAACTATTAAACAAAAATCTTTACGAATATATTCTGTACTTCTAAACATATAAATCAAGAATCCTGTGAATAATTGCAATGTAGTTCATATTAATAATACTTATTTTAACGCAAATGTAATTAATTTATTTACTACATACATCTCTTTTACGTATAAACTAAACGACATAGGTTGCATCTTAAGCTATTTAATTTATGTTTCTAGTTTGCATATAAGCAATCTAGTTCTCACGGCTTTGCTAACGGAATAACTTAGGATTTGTTTTCACACTTTAATTTTTACCTTTTAGTTTTATTTTTAAATTCAATAAAAAATTATTTGTTTATCTGTTTCTTTATGTTTTTGGTTTTGAGTACTTCTACTTTTTTTTTTAAACAACAACTCAACAGATATCTCGTTGACACACAAGATCTTAAGAGATCTAGTATTACGCAACCTTACTTTTAACTTTTTAAATTTATGGAAATTATAAAAATTAGTTCTTAATTTTTACTTTTTTTTTTAATCATAGTTTGATTTATCATCAATTAAATATATATTATTTAACTGTATAATATGAATTAATAATAAGATTTATAATTAATATACTTTAATTTATTTCTTTTATAATTACTTTAAATTTTATCTTTTGAAAAACTAAAATATGAATTTCATATTTATTTAATAAATAGAGTTTAAATTTAAAATTTTATAAATAAATATTATTAATATTAATATAATTATATTAACATTAATAATTAAAAATATATTTTTAAATAAGAAATAAGAAATAAAAATAAAAATAGATATAAAAAATAAAAATTACAAAAACTAAATAGAATTAAAATCAAACAATTTCTTAAGTAATATAATCTATTTGTATTCTTAATGAGACATATGAAATTTTTAATAACAAAGTTATATTGTAAGTGCCGATAGCATACTTCGTGTTTAGGTAGCTACCTACATGACCGTTTTTTATCTAAATCGGGCATTGAATTATTACGTGTTAAAGCAGAATATTAAACCTCTTATAATTGGACATCTTTTCAAAGGTTGAAATATATTGAAAGAAATGTTCCTTTATGCGCCGTCCTGGGTGGTGCATAATGCAGATACATACAAACGGCAGACTGTCAAGTGTACACATTCCATGTGCTTTGCTTACTGTACCCATGGGAAAAGAACAAACAATTTGGTCTGGTAATGTTTTGATCAGGAAAGGCATCAGCATCTTGTCCCGTCCGCTCAACTCAATATTTTCCTAGTGAAAGAAGCCTAACACCAAACGTTTGCAAAGCGCACGACCACGTAACTTTAACTATCACATCGAGAACGTCTATATTATTAAGCATCTAAAGATAAAATCCACTGCGTGGAAGCATATGGAACCTGTGGTCCTTAGCCATTTACCCAATAACAAGTGGGGTTGCATTGATCAGGATGGAATTCTCGTGCCACGTGGAAGCATCAAAACTGCGTGTCAGACTTTTAGGGTGCTTCATCTTTTTGGCGAATATATCCGGACCTAATACCACTTTGCGGTTTAGACATATTGTCAAGGACCAGAATTTGGCTGAGCGGAAGGATACGAACCCCTCGGAGCTGAAACAAATGGAAAAGGCAAAACCTTTGGGTAAAAGAATATGCCTAAACCGACTTTATACCACCAAACCCAAAACTTTACTTAATCGCCTTCGTTAGTCCTTCCTTTCTTTACCCATACTGGTACCATCAAGATTCTGTCATTTCTATTGCTATCAACTACTAGCAACCCTGAGAAAGAGGAAAGGGGAAGAGCAGAGCGGAGCAGAGAAAACTATGTGTCACCCATCTATACCTAATTCGGTTAGCCATAAGGACGTGATTTTGGGTCGAAGATGGCTTCTTTTGTACACAGTTAGGCCAGTAAGTATGCGAGGACGTGGAGAGGAGACTACTGCAGATGGTGGTTCTGGGTCGATCAAGCAGTGTGTGTGCTCTCCTACAGGACATCCAGGATCCTTTCGGTGTAGGCATCATCAGACTGCCTACATCTGGGGTCGAAGAATACCCAAGAAGTGAGAAGGTACAACTTAATTGTATAAACTATGCAGAACAAGACCGACATTCAAATATCTGCAACTTTCGTTCTACATTATGCATCATTATGATCATAAACCTCTAGATTAGCATTGCTTACCAATCAACTAGCCATATCTCAAACGTGTATCTTTCCATCAATAACCAACTAAAATTGGAAAGAAAATTCTGGAGAACAAACATAATCTTTACGAACATTGGAGTCTTTTGTCTTTAGTCTTCTTCTTAAAAGGATGAGTAGAATTTTGATCCTGGAAGTTTTTCTCTTTAGACAAATCTGAGGAATTAAATGAAGCTGTGTTTAAGTATTGACCCAACCAACGGGTGCGTCGGTTCCGATAACGCAAATTAGGAAATTGCTAAGGAAAACACAAGGTCAAGGTAAAAGAGTCGAAGAAGAGGTGGTTTGAATGTCTTGGCCTCCTTGAGTTTGAGCTCCTAAATGACTCGAAATGAGTTTATTGACAACCTTAATTTAACGTCTGACACAATCGGGGCTAATAAAATGTATATCTGGGGGGTAATTGAATGAACTTGATAATACAATTGAAGCTGTTTAGATCTGATATTTTTATTCAATACAGAAATGTCCACAAAGAATGCTTAATACTCTATTTATAAGAAAATATTGAAATTGGAAAGAAAGCTTCTGTTATAACCCTGCATCACACTATTTATCCAGAGCAATGCCTAACTCACTGCCAAAAGCAGGTCGGATTCCGGTAAACGAAGGCAATTGAAGATAGCTTACTAGGTTCTTATGGCGTCCTCATGTCACTGCAAAAACCAAATCCAATGAGATTGCTGAAATAGTGAGAATAATATACGTCAGTTTTAGAAGCCACATGAATAAAAATTGTTGAGATCCCACTTGCAGTAAGAAATTCATACATCAGAAGCAATTGTGGTCCGACTTATGATTGCTCCTTAGTCCTTACACAATTATTACTGCCGAATCATTAGTAATTTTAGGTGAGGAAAGAGCGTGTTACCTCTGAATAACAATCTTGACGAACAACTGTTTGGTTGTTCGTATTCACGTATACTTCACACGATACCCTTCCCTGAAACGTTTTCAAGTAGCACAAATCAAGTGAACTTTCAGGTTTCCAAATTCAGAAACAGGAAAAGAAGAATTTTGATAAAACTATTCATACTTGGATAGGAATGTTGAAGAACAAAAGCCCAACATTTCCCTTGACCAATGTATGGGTGTCGAAGGGGATGACACCCGAACCCAAATCCGCGAGCAAGTAAAGGGCATCGTATATAACCTCACGCCCATTCAAATCAAGCGTCGCATTCACATATGACGATGCTCTCGCTCTGATCTTCCCTCCCCCAGAGTTCGCGAATCCTAACTCCCTTCCTCTGTACCCAACCGCAACATGAAGCGCATCGTAGTCTAACGACACGTAGTCTTTGTTATGAACTCTGATGGAAAGCGAGAAGGAGAGGTCCAGAGCGAGCTTCGGGGACGTGTTGATATGGATGTAGTTGAGTCGGACACGGGAAAGTTGAAGGGAGGGGTCGGACGGGTAGAAGAAGTAGACGGCGAGGAGGAGGAGGAGGACGGTGAAGATGAAGATGAGGGAGCGGCGGCTGAGAAGGGAGGAGGCGTTGAAGGGAGGGTGATAGAAGGGCAGACGGGTAGCGTTTTCGGGGTGGGATGGCAGAGAGGTGTAGGGAACAGAGGAGGTGTCCTTTGATGAGGCCATTGGTGGGAGTGACAGCGACAGTTTCTTCGTGTTAAGGATTTGATAACTAACCCGCCGTTTTCTGTCAGTTTCATATCGCCCTAACTCTCCCGCATTTGTAGCTTTGATCGGATTCTATTAATCACATTTACATTTCTATTTTTTTAAAATATAATTTTGGAGAACATTGTTTAAATGAATAATTATCAAATCAAATCCTTATTACTTTATAAACTTTTGATGTTTTAATTGTAAGAGTACAATAATAATAATAATAATAATAATAATAATAATAATAAATCACTAACGAACTACCTGCACACAGAATACAAGTAAATGATCTTTATTAACAATTCCATTAAGCTTACATCTCTTAAAAGTAGTTGTAAGAGCAAGAGTTAGAGTAGGCGTTGGCAGTTTGTTAAGCAGCTTAGAGTCTATTACGCTATTAACTGCTGTGGATTACTTGGTTTAAGAGCCTAAGCACTCAATGCAAGTAATACTTAATCACTGGTAAAGATAGATAAGAATTTTGATACTGTAAACTCATGTGTTAGATATACAAGACTCTCCTGTTGTTAATAACTTAATTTATGACAAGAAAAATTGTTTTGAAACATGATATGTAAAAATAAAAACATAACAATATCAATTTTGATAAAGTGTATTAAAATATATAGAGCTGTAATATACATGTGTATATATATATTTAAAATTCTAATATTCAATAACTTACAATGGATTATAAATTATTTATAATTTTCATCTACATAATTAAAATAAGAGAAGCCAACTCATAGTCAAAAAAAAATTAAGTGGTAATAAAGATAATTTTAAAAACATTATTAAAGTAAGGAGTAACTTTGTCACATCTAATTTTCTCCACGATGAAAAGTAATTATTTATTAAATAAATTCAACAGTATGTAAGACACACCTTAAGTTATACACACGTGTGGGTGTTTGTTTTACGAAGGACTTTTAAGTTCATGAAATATTTTATTATTTTTAAAGTTGATTTATATGTGGATGATTCGAGAGAACTTATATTTAAGTGAATCATGATATAGATCTTGAGAGTTTGAATAAGGAGTAAAAATACCTTTACATAATTCTTTTAGTATTAGGATAAAACCTTTCATAAAATTTCATATATATCAAGGTGCCTTTAAAGGTTTTAATTGGAATGACAGCATTAATCAATCCTTAAGGATATGTGGTTGTAGATAGATAGATAACAAATTAATACTGTAACACCCGCTTTACGGAACCTACAACCATCCACACATATAACAACCAAATTCTTGTATACAAATTAATACTGAAACACCCCCTTTACAAAACCTATAACTATCCACACACATAACAACTAAATTCCTGTATACACATTCAAGGTATATAATTCTATTCAATGCTATATATATACACATTGCAAAACTCTCTAATGCTTAACTTTATCATTTAACAGTAGTAATGCATGTTTACTGTTGGCCCCCGAATTTTTTTTATTAGGCATGATTTAAATTAAAGTTGAGGTAATGAGGGATTAATATTTGGGACTAATTAGCATGTTAATATGGGTAAGATGATTAACATAAGTTAAGGGAATTGAAGTGTTAAAGTAGTAAGAGTGTGTATGGGCAAATTTGGCAAGTCATATAAGTTTAGAAACCTTAAGGCTTTGAAGGAGGGGCAAAATGGGAAGGGGAAATTGTTGGCTTGCATTTAAGAAACCAAAAAAGTGATTGAAGAAAAGAGAGAAGAGAGAAGCAGGAGGAAAAAGAAAAAGAAGAGAAAGATGAGAGTTATGCTATGTTTTGATTTTTCTTAGCCTTAAAGAGTGATTTTGAGGTTGTGCAAGAAGGGAAGAAGGTAGAAGAAAACAAGAGCTTTCTTTTGAGCTAAACATTTCTTCATTTGGTGAAGATTTAAGGTAAGAGCATTTTTAATGCTTTGGATTTTGGAAGAGTTTTGATTCAAAGAGCTTAGAAAATACATGGGTTTAGGTACTCTAGGAGCAATTTTAGTAATTGTACTTTGTGGATCTTTAATTTTGCAACTCATTTGAACTTGGGATTTTTGTCTATGAAAAGGGAATCAAGGAAGACAAGAGGAGCAAGAGGAAAGGCACATTTGAGCAAGTTATAAGCAAGTAAATTCAAGTGGGGCTTCACTTTTATAATTAAATAATAAGCCATTACAGTTTCTTTCAAGAAATGGAAATAAATGATTCCAACTACTTCTAAAATGTGCATTTATTGTTTCCTGATTGTGTTGAATATCCTGCATATGAATTTTGTTTGATTCATGAAAATGATTTTGAAAAGGTATCAAGTATAAGAAATCAAGGTTTCGAAATGTGCCTTTTGGGCAATATGATTTATAAGTCATGAAATACATATCATGTGAGTTTGTGGTGATCCCCTAAGTTCAGTCAAGTGCATTTTGACAAAAAGGCTTCTCCCACCTGCCTGCTAATGGCATAAAGCTCCTTCATGGACTCCCATAAGTTCACAATGCTTATGGCATTTCATGTTTTTGCATTTCAAAATCTTGAGTTTGCATATGAGTAGGAAATTGTGTTCTGGCTTTGAGAGGAAATTTGTACCAATCTAGGGTGAATTTGACCAAGTTGTCTTCATAAAAGTTGTAGTTCGTCCTTTTAGCTTTCCAACGATATAAAGTTTGAGATTTTTCGATGTCGGAGTTGAGACATATGACCGTTTTAGTAGGGGATGTCGTGCAAGAAAAGTTCACCCAAAGGTTACACGGCCAGACCGTGTGAAATCACACAGGTCGTGTTTTTCAGGTGCAGGAGCACCAATTTCACCCGAAGGTTACACGGCCTGACCGTGTGAAATCACACGGGCTGTGGAAAAATCACACGGACCGTGTAAAAATCACACAGTCCGTGTGATTCTAGTTCAGGGGCTCCATTCTCACTCGAAGGTTACATGGCCAGCCCGTGTTAGTTTACACAGATCGTGTTTTTGACCCTTCAAACATCAGAATCTAAATCTTTGGTCTTCATGAAAGTTTTAGCCCTAGATGTCTTCTTTCCAACCGTCTAAAAACGAAGTCAATCCGACATCTATAGTGAGAGTTATGGCATTTGCGCC
>JAOTAX010000008.1:31835407-31845966 GCA_025629825.1 Erythroxylum guanchezii | reverse complement strand
TTAACAATTAGGAAAAGTAAATTTGCAAACATATAGATTTGCATATACTTCCAATAGCATTTGATTTTCTTCTCTTAAGTATAGACTTGGAATTAAGTGAATGTAACGACAATAATTGTTCTTGGAATTAGCAATGGGGACTGGTAAACAGAAGTTAATTTTAACGATGGTAGATGTGGTTAAGCGAGTATCGGTTAAAAATAATTTATATTAGTCAATGGAAATAAATATTTAATTAATATAATTAGGTTTTTTTAATATAACTATTATGATAAGTCAAAGTCCTAAATATTTATTACTAAAGTGAAAGTATTTAAATCCTCTCTACCAGGTGAATGTAAGGCTACGTATTATTGAACATTTTCAAATTTCGCGTTTCAGTATAACTTTAATTAGGTGTTAATGATAATGTCGATGAATTATTAATAGGTTAAGAGAGAAGATATATATGTTTTCAGATTTTTGTTTTGGATGACTTTTTTTTGTTTTTATATCATCAAAATAATAAATATATTTAATATAAAAACTATTTAAATACTTAATAGAGAAATAAAATTGAAATTGATACATATGATGATATGAGTTAGTTTTCATAAAATAAAATTAAGTTAAAAATCAATCATGTTAAAAGAATATATATTTAATTTTTAAAAAATAAAATGAATTAATAAAAAATCCAAATAGCTATCTGTGTTTCATATTCTTTGATATTAAAAAAGAGATAATCAATTAATTATTTTCTTTATCTCTTTTTAATTTATTTGTACTTTCAATGCATATTACAACGTTTTAAGATCAAACCCTTTTTAAATTTTTGATAATAAATTTATTTACGATAAAAAAAACTTAACACAACCGATCCACTATTCTTTTCTAATTAACTGTATACAACAATGTATAGAATAAAAAGTTGACTTATAATAGGAGGTGGAGAATATCTATCTGGCCACCTTCTTTCTATTAAATTAGAAAGGATAACCTTATTTCACACATGATTATCAGCATTGTATATCCTATCATTTTTATTGATTATTTATTACTTAAAATTTGTTAATGCTCATAGATTTATTGCTTAAAATAAATTTTAATTAGAAAACATAAATTGTATCATGTATTTTTACTTGTAACATTGTGTTGGTCATGATACGAGAGGAGGGTCGGTCAATCGTATTGTGCGTTCAATCTTTCACTCTATTTAAAATTAATTAATAAATTGTTTACTCTGATTATAATAAATTCACAACAATCATAAAACAAATAAAATAATAATAGAAAAGAGTTGGACCTTTATCTTGCTTTTAGCTTATGATTGGTTGAGCTTATACCAACAAAGTTTTTGTCAGTAGATCTTTTTTTGTAAATCTTTCATGAGAAGAACTTTTCTAAGAAGTCAGCTAACTGTTTAGTTGTCATTTAAAAAAGAACTTTTTTGAAAAAACTTCATAGAGTAGATTATTTGACAACATAAAAATAAAAAAGTACTTTTAATTTTAACTATATTTTATTTTGTAATAAAAATTATTTATGAATATAAATATTATTTAAAGTATATTAAAAAATATGCAAAGCACAATATATTACTTATTATGTAATTTTAATCCATATGAAACATAAATAAAAATATATCTAACCAAATTTTTTATAATGGATTATAAAATAAATAAAATTAATATCAAAAATAAATATTAAAACATATAAAAAGTTAAATAATATTATATAAATCTCAAAATAAATATTCAAGTTGGATAAATAGTTAAATACATAATAAATTATGCATTTTATTGTAATAAACGTGAAAATAAGTTTGTGGCTATTGTGAGAATTATATGTAAAACATAAGGGCAAAAGGAACTAGAACATGGGTTCATTAATTGATCTAAAAATTCTATTTGAAAAAACACTATTTAAAAAGTTGTATTTTGATTGTCAAAAAAAGTTATATTTATTAAAAAATACCTTTTTATTTTACAATCAAACGAGACATACTTATTAAAAAATACTTTTTATTTTACAACTAAACATCTACTTTAAAAAACTTTTATAATAAAAAAAATATTTATTGATATTCCCACAGCCATTCAAATAAACTTTTATAAAAGTCCTGCGTTTGTGGGATGACGAAGATACGAGGCTGCGTTTCCGCGACCACAAGTTTTGCCCACCGCAACACGCCAACGTTTTAACAGCACATGATCAGTTCATTTTCACTCGCTCAAATCATAATATATACTTTTAGTTCATTTATTTAGCAATATCTTATTATTATTCTTTTGGATCGAATTCCAAAATAACAGCAACAAACAAATGAACCTGACTTTTATTTATTCATTTAATCGAACGTGAAAACCAACAACCTTTTTTGTCCTAAAAATTAACAATTTCATGCAAAAATAGCTGGCCAAATTATAAAAACATGACGATTTAAACAAAGCCCCAACTTAGTTGTACTTATCGAAGCAGCCAGCTCAGAAAAATGAGGAGAAGCGCTTTTCAGGGGATTGGAAAGGTCAATGGACTCGGTTTTCAGCAGAAAATAAAAAATTTTAGGAGACTTGATGCCCCAACTATCTAATACAAAATAAGCCTTTTCTGTCTCGATCGTTAAACAAAAATTTCTAGATACGTTGCTAGAATAGATTACCCATCATTTATTTAGGTTAACGTTTTATTAAGGGCATAGCGTGAAAGTTCATGCTTTCTATTCTATGCAAATGAAGGAGCAATGTTCTGAAAATCGGATCGGTCATCGAATCGGTGGCCTTATTAGTCACTGGTATGATCGGTTCGACCGGTTCAACCACCGGTCGAATCGGTGTGACGTAATAATTATGCAATAATTATATTTAATTATATATAATATTAAAAAATAAAAAAATAAAAAAAATTTGATTGAACCGGTCCGATCAATTGACCGGTTTTGACCGGTTCGGACTGGGTCAATTGAAGACTGATTTTTTGGATTGAACCGAACCGGTCAGCCGACCGGTCACCGGTTGGACCGGTCGAACTGGCCGATCCGGTCCGATTTTAAAAATACAGCGAAGGAGAAAAAAGAAGTTGGAGCATTTTATTTTAACCATTCACGCATTCCATGATGCCATTTTTTTTTTTCAAATAATGTTGCGTACAGACCAATCAGAATATTCATATTAGAGGCATTAAATGACTAGTCATTTTTATATATTAAGATATTTTTTAAGGTGTTGCTTGTCAATCAGGTTCACAAAATTAGACTACATGCATTAAGAAATTTGATCGATTAAGAGAATCACAGTTAATCATGGTTTAAGTTTCTTATTGTTCATATGTCATGCTAATCATCGAGGTAATTTTTTAAAGAAATTTTATAGTTAACTATACATGATTATGTCCTTTTCAGATTTGCACAAATCTGGCATGTGATTAGTAAACTCGGACAACTCTTTGGGGTTAGTCACGCCTCGATATTTCAAAGGGTGCAGAAGAAACATAGCTCGTAGGTTCATGAACCATTTTATCTTTTATTATAATCATAAAACGAAGCCGCCCATCATAAGAATACCAACTTGTTTATTTTAAAATGTCTATCTGAAATTCAACTTAGACCAATACGTATATATATTTTTAATGAATATAAAAGTTTATCGTCTATATATGATAGAAGTGAGATTAGTATCTGCACGTCGTGCTTCTTTAATGGTTACGAGACTTCATCCTTTAACCGGCTGCTTATCAATATCAAACTTGAATACGATTTCATCCTTCAAACCCTTGCAAGTCAGCATGAATCCGATATCACATATATCTTTGCTGATTTCCTATCTTTGTGTATCCTCAGCTTAGAAAGGATAACAAAAGTTGAATATATCTAATGGAGACAGAAGAAACTTCGTGCCATTAACTCACAATACAAATGTTTTAAGAAGGATATTCTAGTTTTGTGTTCCTGAAAATTCTATGTACGTAAATGGAGTTTTGAAGGCAGTTATAATTGACTTGTTAATAGAATAACATCCTTTTATGTTACGTTATTGTATACTTTTACAATTTTTTAACAAATTCTACGTTACTAATTTTGTTACAAATACATCGTGTTTAAAAAATAATGGAAAATTTAAATAAATAATATTACATTTGGAGGAAGATTTCTGAGCCCAATCGGCTAATATTTGTCCTATTGACCCTGTATTACAGTTCACCGGCCCATGACATCTGGGTGTATGTGGACATCAGTAACACAAATAATCCTTTTCAGCTTAGAATCCTAGAAAATCTGTATACCGTATGTATAAAAAGATAAAAGAAACCTTGCCTATTCCTTGAGAAGTCAGAAGAGGAAAGTGATGGACCGGCGATTTCTAGCCTGACAATTCGATGGAACCCTTTGAAAAATCAACAAATACTCGATCAAATTTTTTTTTTAAAAAAAAGAGAGTAGTATATTGAGATTAAGTATACAATATTAGTTTGAATTTTTAAGCATTTAATTTATTTAGTCAGATAGCAAAGAAACCCCTTAAACACAGCACAAGAAGAGGAAGTCCCTGTGGTGTTTTTTAACTGTAGGTAATGAAAACGTGAAGCTGTATTCATAGATCATGATTCTGGCGTCAACGCTCATGCCCTATAAATAGAGTGACATGCTTACAACATTCTTACCTCAATAGAATTTCTTCCTCAGTTACAGGGTGAGAATCAGAGAGAGGAAAGGAACCGCAGAGATGGGAAGTACAAACTCCGACTCTTTTCTCAAGAACATACCATCTATCAAGTTTACTAAACTCTTTATCAATGGAGAGTTCGTGGAATCCGTTTCAGGTTTATGCTCATCTCTTCTTCTTCTTCTTCCGATACTCCACCGTATACACATAAAAGACAAATTTCTTGTATTTGCTGCTTCTGTGGTTTTGTTCTACTTGCATCGTGGAGTACTCGAGTGTTATGGTTATCGCTTGTCACACATCTTTTCTTATGCAAATGTTATTATTGGTTTTTGGTCCTCCGATAATCTATCTAAGTTTCATCTCTGAATCAAATAATAAATTCTATGTTCAATTTGATTTATCTCAATTCATTTTTAGACTTCAGCAGCTTCCTTCCAAGTTGATTCACATTAAGTTAAGATATTTTGATTCCATATTAAAATAACATGGAATAGTGATAAAGACGAGAGGATGATGCAATTAGATGTCACAAATACACTATCACTATTTAGCTCAATCATACCTCAAGAAATAATTTTCACGTTATGAGTTTCCTTACAAGTATTTCTTACTTTTACTATCTTTTCCATCATTAAAACAAGCTTATTGGTCAACCTGGTGAAATGTAAAAAAATAGGAACTGAACCTCTGATATTTCTTGCACGTGATAGGAAAGAAGCTATACCCTTTTCCTTTAAAATTTAAATTAGATGTAGTGCTTCATGTTGGCCCACCTCATTTAATTTTATCTATTATTATTTCAACAAAAATAATTTTGTGGACTTGTCTCTAAATGACTTTGAGGAATTTGTAATAAACTAGGAACTATTAATATTATTAAGCCCTATCATCTCTTCATCATCAGGTCAAATTCCTGTAGTTACAAGCTAATATGTGATCGTGATAACATTTGTAAGGAGTATTTTATGTACAATTTATGTTAATCAATAAGCACAAAACTAAGAATGGTAGGCCAATGTTCGACAATTTTCAGTTTTTGGTTATTGGAGGAAAAGAAAGCTAAAATAGAATTGTGTGAGTACAGGAAAAACATTTGAGACAATAGACCCAAGAAGTGGAGACGTGATTGCAAGAGTTGCAGAGGGTGATAAAGAAGACATTGACGCGGCTGTGCAAGCTGCTCGCAATGCATTCGACAGTGGTCCTTGGCCTCGCATGTCGGGTTATGTACGTTTTACTTTTTATCTTTTTTTTTTTTTTGGTTTCAGCTTTTATGGGATTGTCATTATGTGTAAAGATTTGCATATACCTTACACGAATATATGGTATTAGGCAAGAGGAAGGATTATGATGAAACTTGCGGATTTGATTGAGGAAAACGTAGAAGAATTAGCCGCACTGGATTCAATTGATGCTGGAAAGTTGTTCAGTTGGGGAAAAGCTTTTGACATTCCTCACGTGGTAACGATGCTAAGGTACTATGCTGGTGCAGCCGATAAAATTCATGGAGATGTGTTGAAAATGTCACGAGAGCTTCAAGGCTACACACTCCATGAACCTATTGGTGTAGTGGGACATATCATACCCTGGAACTTCCCTAGCACTATGTTCTTTGTCAAAGTTAGCCCTGCTCTTGCAGCTGGATGCACTATGGTTGTTAAGCCTGCTGAGCAAACACCCCTTTCTGCTCTCTATTATGCTCACCTTGCCAAGCAGGTAGTCTTGTAAACAGAATCACGTGTGGTTATGTTGACACGTCTATTAGTGATATCCACTTCAATTTTTTTTAAATCTATCTTTCACTTTCTTTTGTTGTAAATATGTCAAACAGGCTGGAGTCCCTGATGGAGTGATCAATGTTGTGACTGGATATGGACCAACTGCTGGTGCTGCTCTTGCTTCTCATATGGATGTTGACAAGGTCAATTTCATTTCATACGTGTATTGAGGGTTTTTAATGGAGTACAGTCGTTGTGTCTTTTGTCCTTTATATCGTTGAAAGAAATAAACACTAAAAGAGACTATTTTATGTGATTCTCGAGTTGAATTTCTTATTCACAACATTTGATCTTAAATCTTTCAGGTAAGCTTTACTGGGTCGACAGAGGTTGGACGCCTAATAATGCAAGCTGCAGCAGCTAGCAATCTAAAGCATGTTTCACTCGAATTGGGAGGCAAATCACCCCTCCTTATTTTTGATGATGCTGATGTAGATAAATCTGTAGATCTCGCTCTCCTCGGCATTTTGTTTAACAAGGCAAACTTGTCCCTTGAATTTCATCAATCTTGTGTATATATGCTATGCTTTGATTTTCCTCTTAAAATGCATATGGTGACATAAACTTTCTTCCATTTACCATATATTCTCAGGGTGAAGTGTGCGTGGCAAGTTCAAGAGTTTATGTTCAAGAAGGTATCTATGATGAATTTGTAAAGAAGCTGAAAGAGAAGACAAAAGAATGGATTGTTGGAGATCCATTTGATCCCACTTCCCGACTTGGTCCACAGGTAACAAAGTTAAGAACATTGTCATTGGCATATACATAACTTATGCTTTACAAGAAAACAGGCCTAACATAATTGAAATGTCCTTTTCATGCCATAGGTGGATAAGCAACAGTTCGACAAAATCCTGACTTACATCCAACACGGACAAAGAGAAGGTGCTACCTTGATAACTGGTGGTAAGTCCATAGGAGAGAACGGATACTATCTTCAACCAACAGTTTTCACCGACGTTAAGGTAACGCGAATTATACCATTGCTTAAGACACTTATGTTTTGTGGGAACTCTGTTTTGATTACTTGACCTGATTTACTGTTTAGGAGGACATGCTAATAGCAAAGGATGAAATTTTTGGACCTGTTATGTCACTGATGAAGTTCAAGTAAGTTTAATAATAGATCTAGATCAAAAGTGATTTTGTTTTGTTATTGTCAACACGCTTAGTAATGTTGATTCAAATGGGTAATTGCAGGACCATAGAAGAGGCAATTAAAAGGGCAAACGATACGAGATACGGTTTAGCTGCAGGGATCGTCACCAAAAACTTAGATGTAGCTAACACCGTCTCAAGATCAATACGTGCTGGAACGATTTGGATCAATTGCTATTTTGCTTTTGAAAATGACTGTCCCTTTGGAGGATACAAGATGAGTGGATTTGGAAAAGACATGGGATTGGATGGAATCTATAAGTATCTCCAGGTCAAGTCTGTTGTAACTCCCATTTATAATTCACCATGGCTCTGAGGTGTCCCAGATGATATTCAAGGGAAATTCATGTTAATTTTAATTTCATTTTTGTAATTTTACTTTTTCATTTGGATACATTTATTAAAGAACTTAATATATAGACAATAAGAACCTATTAAACTTTGCAATCTATTCTAAATTTAAAATTTTGCATTTTGTATAGCTTGTATCTTTTAGCGGTCCTTGTTTTATTTAAGAAAAAGATACGGGAACATCTATTTACTTGTTTTCATAGTCATTATAGAATAAATTACTCATCATACTATAATTTATTACAAACAAAGCATAGTTACTATTAATAATTTATTCTTTGATACTTTAAAAGAAAACAATATAAAATTTAGTTAATAAACAATTTATAAAGCCCAAATGCATTTAAGTCGAGAAGAAGACCAAGACTGAAGAAAATCAAGGCACAATATGTCTATAAATTTATTTATAATTTTTCTTACATCAACTACTTGTTTTTTTTAATGCTTTAGAGGCTTTTGGTGCATAAGCATATACTGTTTTGAGCTTAATGCATAAATACTTTTATTTATCAAAAAAATTAAGGTTTTTATTTTAAAAAATCCTCTTTATCTTTAAAATACTTTTTTTAAAATTGAAATATTTTTGGATCAATTTCTAGTTAAAGAAGTGAGGTTTGATCTTTGAAAGAACTCGAAAATTCTTTAAAATGCGTTTTTGAACACAATGATTGACCAATGTGTAGACCAATGTGTAGGTGTGATCAACCAATGCAGTGTTTAGGTGTGACCGAATAATGCGTTAGGAGTTTTGAAAATTTATGTACCATAAGTTTGCACGTAATATTGGTTGATACATTAGTCAACTAATATCACTATTACTAGCTGTTATAATAACTAATTTTTGTGTCTCATGATATGTTAGAGCTAGTATGAGCATGAATACTTAGGAGTATGATTGTTGAGAATTTGTATGGCATTTAGAGGTTACAATAACATATTTACAAGAGTTTTTTTGGCAATTACAAGCATTCATTCATTTGTTGTGAAGTGATTGAGTGTTTTTGAGCATTAAAATGAGAAAGCAATGTTCATTTGAATTACAAACATCAATTGGGACTAGTGTTCTTGTATTCGGGTATTATAAAATGCATTAGGGTTTTTGACAGCGTATCGTGACATTAGTCAAAATAAAAACTAGACTACTACTATAACAGTGGTGAGTCTAAGTCGATCTCACAGAGAGTGTGTGTAAAGTTGTTGAAATGAAATTAATCGGTGTTTAGGTTTAACAGTGGTTTTGGATTTTGAAATAAGAAAATAAAATAAAACGAAAATAATAAAAACAAATTAAAGAAAACATGTGAAAAGTAGGGACCCGATTTTTTGGTTCAATCTCGACCTATACCCTAATTAAGCATATTTCATTGATTTGTTGTTCTTAAAACTCTCCTAGCAACTTTTAATCATGAGTTAATAATTAACCTAATTTTTCTTTTAGGTGTTATTTAATCAAGATATGATCATTAATTAAACCTAACCACCGAATAACCTAGGATACGATCTCTAGATTTAATTACTCAGTAGCATTATGAATTAGGAAAACTGATTAATCAAGGCAACAGCCACATACGATGCGTCGTTTAACCTAGGTCATATTATCCCCAATGATTATAAATCATTAGTCACTACACATAAATTTCAATATAACAATTACAGATTATATCGAAATTTTAGCATGTTGAACGTCTGACATGTCTACGTTTCATAGACGTCATCTGCATTTTGTCCAAGTGATATGCACGCTTTATTTATTCCTTCCCGGCTACTATATACGTTGTCATTTTTACTAGGTGTGTGGTGTTGTGTGCAACATCGTTTTGGTGCATGCTTCCACGTCTCTTGCATGCCATTTTGCTCACCTTTAACTGCTTTCCTCCTGTATTCTGGTGCTACCTTTCCAACAGCCTCTTCTCTTCCTCTTTTGTTGCCATTTTGCTCTCTTGTTTTCTTCTTCAGCTGTCGTTTCGCGCTTCCAGCTGCTGCAACCTTCCATCTTTGTTTTACTACAATTCCAAAATATTTTTCATTAAATTTGAACTCACATTCTTGCATGGGACATACATAGCCGTGACCAACTTTAAATCTTCTTTGTATTTTATTTTTTTCTTCTTGTATTTTAATTTTCTTCTTCTTGCTCTATGAAGACAAATGAAAATTAATCTTCGAAAAATGGCACAAATATAGAGCTTTCGACTCACTTTAACTTCTTTGCTTCCGAATTGTACCTAAAATCAAATATGAGTCAAAGTAAGTATCTTAAAAATATTTCATGTCAATAATTGCTAAGTGTTATGGAACAATTTCATAATCAATTAAGCACCTATCAATTTCCCTCATACTTAACTTTTGGCAGTTCTTTGGCAAAACATTAAAATTAAGCTCAAAGACCCAAAAACATTGACTCATTGCCCATATGTTCCAAGAATACATAATCATAAACAAAGATGAATGAATTTCAAAAATCATAGCAAGAAGTCATCATTCCAAGTTTTTATACATGATCAATCAACATTCATTATCTTCAAAAACTGAGCAATAAAATGGTAGATTCGGGAAATGTGTTTAACTAAAATATATCAACGGGTACACTCAACACCATTCATGATCATGACAATCCACAACTTTGCAT
>JAOTAX010000008.1:31782987-31798306 GCA_025629825.1 Erythroxylum guanchezii | reverse complement strand
ATTTAATTTGATTAAATTGTTTTGTGTGTATTAATTTCGTGATTTTATTGTAGAACTCTACAAAAAGCTTTAAAGATCTATTTAACCCCCCTTCTAGATCGCTTACAGCTACAAGAGTTAGCCTCTTCACTTTAACATTTTTTATTGATGTTGTTCTCCCTATGGAAATGGTGATCCAATCATTGAGAGTGGCTAAGCAAAATACTTTTAAAGTGTCTAAGTATTCAGAAGCAATGCTAATAGAATTAAAGGACTTAGACGAACTGTAAATTCGGGAATTCAATAACATGATTGTGAAAAAAGAGAAGATGGTGAAATTCTACAACAAAAGAATTAATAGACAGGAATTTCAAGAAGGGGATCTAGTGCAAAAATTGATTCTACCACCTGGAACAAAAGATAGAGAATGGGGAAAGTGGTCTCCAAATTGGGAAAGGCCATTTTGAATTCACAAAGTTTTAAAGAGTAATGCCTTTTGGTTATCTAGTTTAATAAGGTAAACCTTACATATGTTTTTTTGATGGGAAATATTTGAAACCCTATGTACCTATGCTTTTTAAAAGGTCAGAGATAGAGAAATAAGAGTCAATTCTTGAAGTTAAAATAATGGAAAATCAAAATAAACATTTACAGATAAATTTCGAGTCCAAAAAAGATTAACCAATGGTCAACAAATTGACTAAATAAAAGTTTAAAGTTAGTCTAGGTCGAAAGACTGAATCTCACCTCACTATTTGATATAACATAATTGGTCTTCTTTGACTTGTTGAACTTACTGGTTTTAGAGGCCGACTTCATCCTTCTATAATGTTAGTCATTTCCCCATATCCTTAATCATCTAATTGACCTCATTGAATTCTTGGTTAAGCTACTTATTATCTTGCTTTAGAGCTTCTTATTTATCTCTAGTAAATTTAATAGCTCTCTTGTGCTTAGCAGCTTAATTCTCTAAAGAGTCAAATTCATTCTTTAGCTTGTGAATTCGTGCTAGGAGGTTTCTACCCTTAGCCTCTTTTGTATTATAATCCATTTAGCATTTTTGTGAGAGGCTTAGTTTTTTAGATTAAACAACTTGGTCAGAACAAGACTTCTCAAAAGAGGAGAAAACTTTTTAAGCTTTGCTCAAAATTCCTCTAACAACAGATGACTAATTTATATAGCCAAAATAGGATAGCATGATTAAGAAAGAAATGTGCTAGATTTTAGTTAAAAACTTATGCTCATAGTGAGCTTTAGATATTTTTAACCCTCGACAACTCCTCAAAATTAACAGTTAGCATAGCACAGGAGGGAGTGTCAGGAGAAAAGTTTAAAAAGTTTAGGCAAAAGACTTCCTTTAAGGATTCCATTTCCGTCAAAACATCTCATGCCTACATGATACGAATAATTTTTTAAAAGTTTGGTAAATCTTCATACAGAATAAAAGGAATTTCTACTTTACCTCTATTGATAGATGCTAATTTGACCATAATTATACATCCACATGTAATGTATTTTGCTTGATATTATGTAATTTTGTTGTATTTTTGGTACTTAATTTTCTTCAAGTGCATTTATAGGTCATAATTGCCTTTAAGGACCAAATGAAGAAAATTTTGGATGAAAAAATGGCATAAAATAAAGTTTTAAAGCAACTTAAACGACCGTGACTATAACCATATAACTCTCAATGCCCATGTAAAATCTTGAATTTTGGAGTTTTTGAATATAAATGGTCTCTCACACACCCATGTAGCAGACCTGTATGTCCCAAAAACCCTAAATTTTATTATAAAAACACAAGAGCAGAGACAAATAAAGAAGAGTTAACTTTTATAACATATTTTAGATGTAAGAAAATTAAAGAGGTGACAATTTTGAACTAGAGATGAGGAGAAAACGCAGTTAACATCAAAAGAGATATGATAGAAGGCTACATCTAATCCAAACTTACAAGACGATTCAATAGAAAAGAAAAGGAGATTTAGAATTATGAACTCCTTATTTTATATTAGTCTTTTTGCATGTTTATATTTGATTTCTTTTTCTATGATTAGTAACTAAATGTTTTAGCGTTTAGGTGAGATGAACCCTAGTTTATGATACAATATGCCTTAATCTTTTATTCAATGCAAATATTTTGATTGATTTATTGTGATTCAATTATATGTTTTATGCTTATTCTAATATATCTTAAATATAAGTGCATGATTTGATTTCATATAATTGAGAATGAGAAATCCTTTGTATGAATAGATCTACATAATTGAAAGCTGTTGATTTCAAACCTAGAGATAATTTAACGTAAAACCTCTGGATTAGGTCAAACCTAATAGCGGAATTCATAAATCGACAATACAATCCTCGGGGTTTTAACTAGAAAGATTTGTGTTAATTAACCAATGGAATAGTTTTTAGTAATTTCAAGAGAGCTATTAACATAAGATAGGAATTGTGATGGTTTGATAATCAATAAAATAATTTCATGAAAAGGTTAATTGATTTTTAGGGAGATTCATCACTTAGACAATAATCTTTGATATTGATTATTCTAAGTAATTTCCTTTGTCTTTTGTGTTCATTGTTGTTTCTAATTTTGTTTTATTTGTTTAATTTTTATTTTTAATTAAATCGAAACGTCCAATTCGTAGGTTAGATAACAAGAGAAGGGTAATTACTAATACTTACTATCATTATGGGATCAACCTATAATTGCCTGCGCTAGCTACATCTACATTGTGCACTTGTAGTAACTAAATTATTGATACAACGTAAAATATCAATCAAGTTATTGGTGTCATTTCTGGGGATGCTAATATTAGGAACACCTATATTTTATTGCTCTAGTCATTTTATTTTATTCAGTTTTATCGTTGCTTTGTTTTAGTTATTTTATTTGATTAATTTGTTTAGTTTTCTTTCTTTTTATAGATTTGGACTCTTGCTCAATTTATGACCCAGAGTAATTCTAAGAGCTTAATCAACACAGATTTAGAGATCGAGAGAACAACACGGTAGAATATTTGAAGGACACAAATACGAGAGTTTAAGCTAGATCATAGGATAAAAGACTTGGGTGGTTAATTAAACATTGAAACATTGCACAATATGGTTGACCAACTTAGAACGATGCTTGACTACGCTAGACCAAACTTGACTGGTGTAGAATCTATTATCTTGAGACTTACTGTTAATGCTAAAAACTTTGAACTAAAGTTGAGCATTATACAGATGGTGTATTAATCAATCCAATTTGAAGGACTCGGAGATGAAGACCTAAGTGCGCATATCTCTAATTTTCTAAAGATCTATGATAGTTTTAAAATTAATGAAGTGAATGAAGATGTCATCAGACAACCATTATTCCCATTTTCTTTGAAAGGGAAGGCCAAACAATGGTTAAACTTGATGCCATGACCATCACTTATTCCATGGTAACACATGGCGAAGAAGTTTTTGTTGAAGTATTTTCCACCAATTAAGACAGCAAAACCAAAGAACGAAGCTGAATCATTATATGATACATAGGAGAAGTTTAAGGAGATGCTAAGAAGATTCTCATACCAAGGTCTATCGCTTTGGATGCAAATCCAAACATTTTTACAATGGGCTGAATCAGAGCACACGATAGTCTATAGATGCGGCATCTGGGGGAAAACTAAACTATAAGACACCAAAGGTTCCCCAAGGCTTAATAGAACACATGTGATAGGTGTTTAATTGATTATGAAATTATTCCATAACACTTAGCGATTATTGACATGAAATTGCTTAAGATACTCACTTTGAATCAGATGTGATTTTAGGCACAATTCTGAAGCAAAAGTTAAAGTTAGTCGAAAGCATGATATTTGAGCTATTTTTCGCAAATTAATTTTCACTTATTTTCATGAAGCAAGAAGAAGAAAATTGGAGCATAATAAGACAAGATAAAGAATAAAAGAATGGGATAATGCATAAAACCCATAGAAGAGGGCTGCTGGAAATCAACACTCATGGTGCATCTTTTTGCATGGTTAAATGTGAATTTAATGGATTGATGGCTGGATGATGAAAGGTGGACAAGCAAGGAGTGAAACGACAGCACAATAAGGATTTAAACGGTGACATCCAAGGAGTAGAAAATGCAAAACGACAAAAACATAAGCAAAATCAATAGCAGCTGAAGGGAACACGACATAACATAGGAAGGAAGAAAACGACAACACATGAGAAGGAGGAGTAGCAAATGAACACAACGCAATGTTGTCGTAACTGGGAAAAATTTATGTTAAACGCAACACATACGTCTACGTTTTGCATTGGACGCAAGCGTATGTGTTCAACGCAACGCATACATCTGCATTTTGCATTGAACGCAAGCATATGCATTCAATGCAATGCATATGCCTGTGTTTCATGCTTAGGTTTAAAGAAAATGTGAACAGTGACGATGGACAACCAAGTTTAATTGTCACATCATAGAATAATGGAGTGAACAGTAGCTAGGGAAATATAACAAAAGAGAACTACAAGAGAGAGCTTGGAGGCCGCAGAAGAGAGTTGCTAGGGGTTTTGGTTAGGGATAATTTTCATGGTTAGGTTTAATTAATGATCGTATCTTGATTAAACAACACCTAAGAGAAAACTCGAGTTAATTATTAACCCACAATTAATAGTTGCTAGGAGAGGTTTGAGAACAACGAATCCATGAAATATGTTTAATTAGGGTGTAGGTCGAGATTGAACCAAAGAACCAAATCCTTATCGAATTCCCCACTTTTATCATTTTTTGCATGTTTTCTTTAATTTGTTTTTATTAATCTAGTTTCATTTTATTTTCTTATTTGAAAAATCCCCCCCCCCCCATAAACCTAAACACAAATTAATTTCATTTCATAAACTTTGCACACACTCTATGTGGGATTGACCTAGACTCACTACTGCTATAGTAGTAGTCTAGTTTTAATTTGACTAACGTTACGACATGCTGTCAATTTTGGCGTCGTTGTCAGGGAGTGCAGTGTTTTAGTTTTTGTTTGTGATTTTAATTGGTGTTTTGTATTTATTTTTTCGTAATTGATTTCTTTTCAGTTATTTCGTGATCGTTTCATTTTTTTATTTCGCGTTTTGATTAAAAAAAATTATATAGATGGAAGTAATTTTTTCTTTAACTCTTATTCTCAATCCTATAACCAAGATTGGACTGATCAACCTAACTTTGGTTATGGATGGTATAACCATCATAATTACTTCCATGATAGTTTGTAAGATGCACAGCAATTCTCATACAGACTAGAAGCTTCCTATCACGACTTCGGTCAATCTCTAAAGAGTTGATTAATATTGTGAACGCTAATACATTGCAATTGCAACTGAATACTCTACAATTCCAATAGGATAAAGGGCAATTTCCACAAAATCCCAAGATTCGGAGAGCCAACATAACTCAGATGCATCTCTAGAAGAATTGCTTAATATTATGGCTGCTAACAATCTTCAAATTCAACAATATATGCAGTAGTTCCAACAAAATATGCAACAACTTTTTCAGCAAGGTATACAATAAATCTAACAGGATGCTTTGCAATTCCAACAAGATGCATTGCCTCGATGGGGAGATATCAATCATTTGGAACTGCAAAGTGAAAAGGAGCAACCGTATCAACCCAAGGTGTACCCAATGGACGTTTTTTCTGAAACTTTACAAAGTGATGAGGAGCTTGAGAATTTTGAGGTCAATCCTCAACAAATTGCTTGTATCGAGGAAGTTGAGGAGGAGCTCAAAGAAGAAAATATACATCTTTTAGCTCTGAGGTAAAAACTGAGTCCATAATTATTGTTGAGACTGACTCTTTACCTTTACCTAGCAGGTTAGAGGAATTAAATGAAGAAGAAAAAGGCAAAGGGACTTTCAAAACATTTCTAGAGTGTATGAACTTAATCGAGATTGAGAATCTGAAGATAGGGAAGACAGTGAATGGGGATGATGATCAACTAAGGGCCTATCTAGAACAACCTCACGTGAAACTGGCGTTAATTGTAATACCAGAAGATCATAATTTTGTCAGGTGAGGAAAACATGAAGTTGAGGCAGTGACCTTAAACCAAGGCGCTTCTTGGGAGGCAACCCAAGGAAAGTAAATTTCTTTTCTTTACATTTTTTCATTTCTTTTTATATGTATATATGTTCTTTGTTGGTTTATTTCTTGCTTGTTTTAAGTTTTCAATCAAAATGAGAGACAGAATAAAACAAACATTTTCTCGTCCTCTGTTGCTTCTGGGATTATATAGTCATAATTAGAGTGTGAATTGACTAGAGAATTTTATAGCAACTTTAGCATGTATTTTCACTCTTGTGATTGGTCGATAAGCATTATCTTTAGAAGAGTAGTGACTAGTAGTAGACAAAGCCGGTGAGATTTTGAGCTTTATTTGACTAACACATTCATATCAGTCTCATTGTCTTTTGATAATGTGTGACCTTCATGATATTTACATCCTGATTTTTCCTTGAATTTCTATTCGGGACCACATTTTTATCACGTGCATTAACATGAAAATGATTAGGCATTTTTTGTTTTTCTAAACTACATTAGCTAAATAGCCTACCTTATTGACATGATTTTTCCCTTGTTAACAACCCCTTTGAGCTTTATACCTTTCTTTTTGTACCAACCATATTACTTGCTTTAGACTTAACCAAATGTTCTACCCAAGCCATAAAGCTAGTGGAACATTTTTTTATTAGTGAGTTTGTGGATGTACAAAAGTGTAAATGTGGGGGTGTACATATGAGTAGGTTGGTTAATGTTGGGATGTTTTGTTATGTCTTATCATTGAAATTCCCATGTTGATGTAGTTTATTTTAATTTTTATAAAGAAAAGAAAGAAAGAAAAGATAAAAGAAAAAGAAAAAGGAAAAAGAGAAAAGAAAAGAAAATGAAAAAGAAAGAAAGAAAGAAAGAAGAAAAAATGAAAAAAAAATTGTTTAAATAAATTTATCGAGGAAGAAGTGCATATGAGTTTGCAAAGTTATTCATAATTAATGTATCTTCCTAGAGTTGTAATGAATGTGTTATTTGAGTATGTTGAATATGAGGTAGATGTTGGCTTGGAAAGTTCATTTTTATGGTTTCAATGTATTGTTGGCATAAATTATATAAGTGATTCTTTCATATTGGTATATGCTTCATGTGGTTTGTGTGTGAGAGCTGAAATGAGTTATGAAATATAAATGTTGCATTCTTCATAGCTGACGGTACCCAGTTTTTTATGAGTGTTAACTTGATGTCATATTGAGTGTCGTTTTGTTTCACTAGCTTAATAGATTTCAAGTTCTTTGACCCAAATACATCTCACCTTATCTTTACCCACATTACAACCTTGAAAAGTCCTCTGATTCATGATTTTGCATTTGAACATTAGTTGTGGAGAAATGAAATGATATGCAAAGTTATGGAATGACAAGATCATGAATGGTGTTAAGTGTACCCGTGGATATATTTTAGTTAAACACATTTTTCGAGTCTACCATTAGATTGCTCAGTTTTTGAAGATGATGAATGTTGATTGATCATGAGTAAAAGCTTAGAATGTTGACATCTTACCATGATTTTTGAAAGTCACTCATCTTTTCTTGTGATTATATATTCTTAGAACATATGGGAATGAGTCAATGTTTTTGGGTCTTTGAGCTTAATTTTAATGTTTTGCTAGAGGACGGCTAAACGCTAAGTGTGGGGGAAATTGATAGGTGCTTAATTGATTATGAAATTATTCCATAGCACTTAGCGATTACTGTATTGATATGAAATTGCTTAAGATACTCACTTTGACTCATATGTGATTTAGGCATAATTTGGAAGCAAAGAAGTTAAAGTGATTTGAAAGCACGATATTTGGGCCATTTTTTGAAGATTAATTTTCACTTGTTTTCATGGAGCAAGAAGAAGAAAATTGGAGCAAGAGAAGACAAGATAAAGAATAAAAGAATGGGATAAAGCATAAAACCCATTGAAGAGGGCTGTTGGAAATCAACACTCATAGTGCATGTTTTTGCATGGTTAAATGTGAATTTAATGGAGTGATGGCTGGATGATGAAAGGTGGACAAGCAAGAAGTGAAACGACAACACAGTAAGGAGCTAAACGGCCACGTCTGAGGAGCAGAAAATGCAAAATGACACAATCATAATCAAAATCAATAGTAACTCAAGGAGAACACGACATAACATAGGAAGGAAGAAAACGACAACGCATGAGGAGGAGGAGCAACAGATGAAAAAAATTCAACATAGTCGTAACTGGGAAAAGCTTGCGTTAAACGCAATACATACGACTGCATTTTGCATTGAACGCAAGCGTATGCATTCAGCGTAACGCATACGTCTGTGTTTTGCGTTGAATGCAAGCGTCTGCATTTAACGCAACGCATATGCCTTCGTTTCATGCTTGGGTCTAAAGAAAACATGAACAGAGATGATAGACAACCAAGTTTAATTGTCACATCATAGAATAGTGGAGTAAACAGTATCTAGGGAAATATAACAGAAGTGAGCTGTGAGAGAGAGCTTGGATGCGACAGAAGAGAGCAGCTAGGGGTTTTGGTTAGGGATAATTTTCACAGGCTGAAGCATTTTCTTGAGAGATCCATAAAGGGCTAGACATCCCGATGCTGGTTCGGAGGTAACATTGACGCCGATGACTCGGGATAAGTGTATTTTTTGTTGTTATTATTTCTTTCTCTCATTATGAATTGATTATGTTATCTTGTGTTTATTGAAATGGGTATTGTGAAAAGATGATTTTATTGCGTCCATTGAATCGTTTAATTGCAAACTTATTGCTAGAATTTTAATATAACCCGTAATTATTATGTTAAAATTCATGTGTAGCAACTAATGATTCGTAATCATTAGGGATAACATGACCTAGGTTAAATAATGCATCATATGTGGTTGTTGCCTTGATTAATCAATTTTTCTAATTCATAATGCTAATGCCTAATTAAATCCAAAGATTGTATCCTAAGTTATTCAGTGGTTAGGTTTAATTAACGATCGTATCTTGATTAAACAAAACTTAAGGAAAAACTCGGGTTAATTATTAATCCACAATTAATAGTTGCTAGGAAAGGTTTGAGAACAACAAATCCATAAAATACACTTAATTAGGGTGTAAGCCGAGATTGAACCAAAGAACCAGATCCCTACCGAATTCCCCACTTTTATCATTTTTTGCATGTTTTCTTTAATTTATTTTTATTAGTCTAGTCTCATTTTATTTTCTTATTTGAAAAATCCAAAACTCCCCATAAACCTAAACATCGATTAATTTCATTTCATAAACTTTGCACACACTCTTTATGGGATCGACCTAGACTCACCACTGCTATAGTAGTAGTCTAGTTTTTATTTTGACTAGCATTACGACGTGCCATCAACATGCTATGAACAATTACCAGTGATGCTCGTGTATAGTATGAACTAATAAGCCAGTAGGAGTGTATGAAGTGGAGGTAGTGGTATAGTTGGTATGCTAAGTGGAAGCCATGAGCAGAAAGATAGATCGACTTATAATGGCTCCATAAGGTCAAGTGATGTAATGCAAGGTATGCATGTTAAATCTTCATGGACAAGATTGCCAGTTAGTTCAACCTAAGCATCTAGACTATTTTGGGAATGCTCCTAGACCCTAAATACCCCATGTTAAAGCTCTTATGCAGCTACCAAAGAATATGAAATCCTTGAAAGAGAAAATATTAAACAAAGAGGAACCAAAGAAGTTGGAGACTACTGCACTGAGCGAGGGGAGCTCAAATAAGAAAATCAAACTACCGGAAAAGCAAACATATCCAGGGAGTTCGTATATTCCTTGCAAAATTGGTAGTTTAAAAGTAGATAAGGCTTTAGTTGACCTAGGAGCTGGCATTAATATGATGCCCTTATCATTGTATGAAAAATTGGGAATAGAATAACTTAAACCGACTAGGATATGTGTGTAATTAGCTGATAGATTGGTAAAAGATTTGTTGGTTCAGGTTGATAAGTTTATAGTCCTAACTAATTTTCTGATTCTTGACATAGATATGGAATTACCTCTAATCTTTGGTCGACCCTTTTTGGCGACTGCTAAGTTAATCATATATGTTGACGAAGGCAAGTTAACATTAAGGGTGGGGGATGAAGAGGTCATATTTAGAAATTCTAATGTCAATAATCATTCTCTTAAATTAGGTCATATTTATGTTTAATTGCATGTAATTTTGCTTTTTGCATAAATTTAATGTTAAATTCCGTCAATTTTTTGTAATTGTGAGATTAGGATTTTCAATTTCAAATTTAGGTTGTTAGTTTAGGGTCAAATTTTTAATATTATATTTGTGATTAATTAGGTTGTTAGTTTATTTTCCATCTATTTTATTTTATTTTATTCATTCACTTTCTTACTCATTTAATTTATTGTTTTTAATTTGGTTGCGATTTGTTTATATGTTTTAGTTTTTCATTGTTATTTTGTTTCACATTTAATTATTTAGTGAGCATAATACGTGTTAAGTGTGGGGGGAAATGTATTCCCATAATTTATCTACAAATTTTCTCACACTTATTTAAAGTTTCGGGCACAAAGATGAGATTATGGCGAAAAAAGGAGATCCCTAGGAAGCAACAACAAGGAGAAGGTTGCTTAACCACAACCCAACCCTTAGAGTAGTCGAGAATGTTGTTGTTCAATGTCGAGGCCCAAGAGGAACAATATTAGAAGCTAAAGGATATAAAGTTCGAGACTGGCAGATTCATCGATTGGGAGGAATTGGAGCAAGTTGGTTTAGCTCAACAAGTTCAATACCTTGTTAACATTGGTGTATGATCCCTACTCTTTAAGATCGTGGAGCCCTCTTACAGGAAGCTTACATTAAAGTTGTGTTATCCACATTCTTTATAGAGAGAGGAGGTTTCGATGGGGTCGTCCTAACACGATCCAGTTCCAGATGATGGGAGATATGTTTTGGATGAGCTATTTGGAATTTTCCATTATGGGTTTATACGACCAGGATTTTATAGGGGATGTCAGAGTAGATCATACTACAGATAGACATTTCATATGAATTGTCTCCTTAGCACTTCTATCGTACAATTAGCATAAAGGAAAATTACGACGCAAGCAAATCCAAGGTGTCCACACTGTGACATCCTATGCTCAAATACATTCATGATATTCTAAGTCACACGTTGAGCGATCGAGGTGATAGTTAGGGAGTCGTCAAGAAACTGGATGTGTACTATTTGTAGAGTATGAGCGAGAGGATGCTAATTCACATGGGGCATGCACTTGCCCAATTTATTAGGAGTCATAGCAAAGAAAGAAAGGTTGACACAATCTATGTCAGGTCGTTCGTGACCAAACTTGCACGATGGATGGGGATTTTTGATCAATTATCACTAATGCAGTAGATGCGAATGGTCTGTAGAAGTCGGGAACCCACAGGCGATATATACAGACTTATTGGAGAGCCCAACGAGCTAACAGTGGAGGATGAAGATAAAGTGGAGCAACATACTGTGAAGTAGCCATCACTACTCGAGACAGGAGGTGCAATACCAACAAAGGATAGTTAAGAGTTCCCAAGGCTAGGATACCACATCTAGACTAGTTAAAGATAGCATTGTTGGAAAGATGGGTAGCTTAGCTTTTGGATACTCAAAAGACTCACTGAAGATAGCAAGTGGACCTTCTGGAGTGGGTAGGTGGCTTGAGACTTCAATTGAGTAGATAGGAAGGCTCAAGACCACATTTAGATGGATGGAAGAGCTAATGTTGTTAATTGCAAGTCGTTAGGGCATTAATTTTCAACCTTCACCATTTAGCAAGGGCACTTCCTCAACAGCTCATCCACCTGATCAAGATCATTAACCTAAAGACCCTCTTTCATCAGACCAACCTGAGTCACACAACGAGGCAGATTTTTGACTTTTGTATATTGATCCTTATTCTTTATTAATTATGTATATTTCTTATTGTGTTTTATCTAACATTATGGTTAATGATATTTTATGTTTATTTTTTATGTTATTTTTATTTTCTTTGTATCTTTTTATCACTTTTTATTTATTTTTTGCAAGGATTGTGTATCTAATATTGGATGGACAATCACAAAATCAAAAAATCAAATTACTCAGGGAAGTACCAACTCTAGTTTCTCACTTAATAAAATGTGCTTATATTATGTACATTGAAGATAATGTACTATTTTAAGCATGGGGAAGGGGTTAATGGTTTTAATAAATTTTTAAAGCTTATTATAATCTTGGTTATTAAATTTTATTAACTGATATTATTAATTAATGTAAATCTCTCCATAAATATTTGAAATAATTATTGAATATTGATTTGAATTAGTATACAAAAGGATGATAGTTAGAATAAAATTGCTTCTATAAGTCATATTTTTAATATTTATTGAGATAGTCAAATTGAATGAAACTGCATATTATTTACACATAAAACCTTTTTTGTGAGCTTTTGTGCCTAATAGCAAAATTTTCAAAATTTTTAAGCTCTTTTATTTTTTTATGTGTGTTATCATGTATAGTTGAATAATTCTAGAACTTGCTTTTATTATGTATATCTAGACCACAATTGTTAAATTAGAAGCATTGAAATGATAAAGGCACTTGGATTCGTCAATTCGTTTAAGCATATTTCTTTGATAATTACCTTACCTAGAATTTATCTTTAGGAATACCTAAGTTTGAGTTGTAACTTTTTTCGTTGATTTTAAGCCAAAATTTAACCTTTATCTTATTTTTTCTTTCAAGCCTTTTTTTTTAACATGAAGGTTATTTACATTACTTGAATGTTTGAAACTTGAAATTTTTAAAGGTCTAATATTTCTTTAATTATGGTACATGATGAATGCTGGTAATTATTTTAATTGATTTGAAAAAAGGTCTAATATTTCTTTAATTATGGTGCATGATGAATGCTAGCAATTATTTTAATTGATTTGAAAAAAAGTGAGCGTAGAAAAATTGTGGTTAAGTATATAGTACCAATGGATTTATAATGAAAGGATCTGTGTATATTGTGAACAAGTTTCTTGTCATGTCTCTTTAATAAATTTCCTTCAGTCAACCCTTTTTATTAGCCCAATCACACCGTACCTAAACCCCATTAGAACCCTATAAAGACCTTTTGATTTATTTTTTCTAGTTTACATATAAGTAGAGGAGATGTGATAATATTGCAAGCCCATGGTAAGAATTCACCTATGCATTGATTTGAGCATTTGATACTTTTCACCCTAAACACTTGAGTGCATTGAGTGAAATCTTGGTAAGGGTGTAAAGGTTTATGCTTTTGACTTCAATAAGATTATTGACATAATTACTATTTATATTGACTTATGAAGTTAGTTCTAGGATAACTTGATTATAATTATATGTTAATTTGATTAATAAAATTTAATGATTTAAAGTATGGATGGACAGGATGAAACTAATGAGGGATAGATGTTATAAAGTTAATAATTTAGATTATGGTTTGCTAGAGGACAAGCAAAAACTTAAGTGTGGGGATTTTTGATGGATGCTAATTTGATTATAATTATACACCCATAATTGATATATTTTTTTTGATATTTTGTACTTTTGTTGTGTTTTTGGTACTTAATTCTCTTCGAGTGCATTTATAGGTCATAATTGCCTTTATGGACCAAAGGAGAAGAATTCGGATGAAAATATAGCATAAAATGAAGTTTTGAAACAACTTAGAGATACATGGTCATGTTTGTGCCCATATAAAATTGTGAATTCTAGAGTTTTTTAATATACACTGCCTGTCACACGACTATGTAGTAGCCTAAGTATGTCTTAGAAACCTTAAATTTTACTATAAAAGGACATAACTGGAAGCAAACAAAGAAGAGCCAACTTTTGCAGCAGATTTCAAACGTAAGACATTTAGAAAGGTGAAGATTTTAAACCACGAACAAGGAAAACATGAAGTTACATCAAAGGAGATCTGACAGAAGGTTACATCCAATCCAAACTTGCAAAAAGATTCAATAGAATAGAAAGGAAGATTTAGAATTATGAACTCTTTGTTTTCTATTAGTTTTTCTACATGTTATATTTCATTTCATTTTCTATTATTAGTAATTAAACATTTTTAGTGTCTAGGTGTGATGAACCCCTAGTTTGTGATACTATATTTTAATCTTTTGTTCAATGCAATTATTTTGATTGATTTATTTTGATTCAATTATGTGTTTATATTTGTTCTAATATATCTGAAATATTAGTGCATGATTTGATTTCATATAATTGAGATTGAGAAATCTTTTGTATGAATAGATCTACCATAATTGAAAGGCGTTAATTACAAACCTAGAGATAGGTCGACATAAATCCTCTAGATTAGGGTCAAACCTAATAGCGAAATTCATAAATCTAGAATGCAATCCTAAAGGTTTTAACTAGAAAGATTTAGTTCTTAGTAGTCTCGAGAGAGTTATTAACATAAGATAGAAATTTTCATGGTCCAATAATCAATAAATTAATTGCATGATAAAAAGTTATTTATTTAATGATTTTTAGGGGGATTCATCACATAGACACTAATCTTTGATATTAATTTTTGTAAGTAATTTCCTTTGCCTTCTACGTTCATTATTGTTTCCAATTTTAGTTTTTTTAAGTCTGATTTTTAATTAAAAATAAAGCATCCAATTTATAGGCTAGATAATAGGAGAAGGGTAATTACTAATACTTATTGTCATCGTGGGATTAACCTATACTTGCTTGTACTAGCTGTAGCTACGTCGTACACTTGCAGTAATTTAATTACTGATAGTACATAAAATATCAATCATCTAGCGATGTGACTTTAAAAGTAAGAAAAGTTAAGTAGAATAAGGTACCATCATTAATGTCCTTCATGATCTTTGCATGAGTAGAAGAAGTCTCTTCTATAAGGGCAATGTCTTTAGTCATAAGCTATGTAATTTTCGCTTCTTCATGAAACCTAATGGATGAACAAGTTTACTTCTTAACAAATTTTCTTGGAATGGGTGTTTTGACCTTCTTAGATCTTAATGCAAACAAAGACTTCTCTTTGAGTTTTCTCTTTATGATAAGATTTGAAACTAGTTCTCTTAAACCGCTCCCCTCTAAGAAGCAGTCTTGCCCTCTTTTTTACCTTTAACATCTAGAATCTTAATATTAGTAATGACAAAAGATAGCAAGAGAAGCTAAAAGTTGAATATTCTTTAATCAAAAGGAGTACATGACATAATTTGAATGAGGGACTAAACTTTAAAGACTCTTCTGCCACTGAGAGTGATAAACTTCAATATCAAT
>JAOTAX010000008.1:31741133-31770375 GCA_025629825.1 Erythroxylum guanchezii | reverse complement strand
AAAAGATGAGTGATGGTCGTGGATATATATAAAAGGGATTGAAGAATTAAAGAAAGAGAGAGTTTTGAAATGGTTTCAAGGTTTCCCTCTCAAGATTCACGACTCTCCTCTCTTCTCCAAGCTTCTTCATCGTCTTCTCCTTGGCTCTCCTAGAATAAGGTAAGAGCTAGCACTCTTTACTTATTCTAGCTATTCCCGGGTCAAAGGGTTTGCCCCGGTTAGGTTCTCCGACCTCTGCGTGGATACTGTTAGAGACGGTCTCTTTTGGTCGTTATGGTTTGACATCTTTATATAGACACATGAATCCTGGCTTTCGGGAAGGTTCCGGAACAAAAAATTTTTGTTTTCCTCACCGCGTGTATGTGATGCACGCACCGGGATTTTCCAACACTATCGAGGTAAGTTTTACCGAACCGTTTTTCGGCTGATATGGTACGGTACTTCAAACACTGATTTTAAGTCTTCACAGACTTCGTCGGGCTTTATAGGTTGTTTTTAAAAGGTTTATTTGAAATCTGGAGATGTTATTCATCCTTTTCAAAACGTTACGAAATATATGTATAATGACTTTTAAGATCCATTTACAACCTTGATGAACTCACGCGTGATGTATGTTGCTTGCCTGAAATTAATATTATTAGCTACTGTTTTGGGGTGAACAAAACATATACCATTTGAAAACTAGGCCTATTTTGGTTTAGTTTAAGACTAGTCGACAAAAGCAGCCGAAGTAAGAATAGTAAGTGATTTCTCAAAAAAAGAACAGTAACTGTGCCTATTTCGGTTTAAGCCCACTCAAACATCTTAGGTACAAGAATCAAGAAGAGGTTAACTAATGGGCTTGAAGCCTATATTTGTGTGATTCAAAGTTTTTATGTTTATAAATATTTTTATTATATTATTAATTAAATCCCCTTTTTTAGAAGGCATGCCTTGGAAAAGTGTTTATTTTGTAGAATTCACGAGTAAGTCTAATCTCAAGAGGTACTATTTAAAATAAAATGGACTCCATCTTTAATATGAACTTATCCAATTTTTTAGTATATTTGTTTACATGAATGCCTATAGCTTCAAAGGGGCATTAGTATTTAGTAGGGAGATCGAGAGAATTTAATACATGACTAAACAAAAAATTATGCTCTTTTCAAAAGCTCAAATACTTTTCATCAAAGTCCATTTATATTTTAGAATGTCTAAGTTCTCTTTTATTAACCCCAATCCTTTTTAACACCATTGTTCTTTATTAAATAAATTTGACAAAAAGGTCACTTTTAATCTTAAGTTTTTTACCAATAGACAAGTTTAATTTTAACATTTTAGAGGGAAAATATATAACCCTAACATTTATAAAAACGTTATAATTGAACTTCACGTTAATGAAAATTTTAACCTCTTCTATTAAATACCAGATTAGCACTAATTTGGTAATTTTTAATTTCTTTTAATTTTTTTAGGCCCACAATGTTTTCTCATTGTTGACTTGACAAGGTGGAATCCACTTTTTTTTTCTAATAGCAAAAGGGTCAATTTTAACCCTAAGTTTTACACTATTTTACAAGTTTAACCCTAACATTTCAAAGAGAACACTTAAGACCCTATCTTTTAGAAAACGTTAAAATTTAACCTCATTATAACAAAATTCCTAACAACTTAATAACGTTGCTAACCTAGCACTTTTTTAATAATAATTTTATTTTATTTTATTTGCATGTTATAACAGCTTTATAGCATAATTGTAGAAAAATTAAGATACTTGAATTAGTAAATTTAAAATAAATTTATTTTATTACCAATGCAAATTATTTTAATAACAATTCTTATTTCATTAGAACATTCTAATAAAATATTTAGCAAATTAGACATTTGTTCATATTTATATATAAAAAATAAAACAAAAATATTAAATTAAAAGTTTCTATCTTTCACTTATATTTTTGCAAAACAAGTTGTAATTATCTTACTTCAAACTTCTGATTAAATTCACTCATAACTCCCCTTTGAAAAACCAAAAAATAATTAATAACAATTATTTTTGATGATATATGTAAATTAATAAAATATAAAATTACTAATATTCTTATTCTGATAATAATAATAATCATAATCATAACAACAACAATAACAACAAAAATAACAAGAACATCAACAACAAACAACAACAATGATAACAACTTTTTACATGAAACCATAAAAATTATATATTTATTAATTATAAAGATAAATATGGTATTTATAAATATTATAAAACTAAAAATCACTAAAATGTTAGATATATAAATAATAATTAAATGTTTAATTTCAATACGAATGTACATATGAGAATTGTAAAAATTTTGTAACGTAAAGTTAAAAGAACTGCTTAAAAAATGAAATACACGCCTTGTAATAGAGAACTAACTCTTTTTATAAATTTTTTATAAATTTATTTTATTTGCAGGTCCAACATTGCAATTCCATTATAAAGCCGTTATAACATACAAATAAATTAAATTAAATTAAATTATTAAAAAAAATGTCAGGTCAATGACATCATCAAATCATTAGTAATTATGTTATAACGGGGTTAAATTTTAATATTTTCTAAAAGTTAAGGTCTTAAATGTTCTCTCTTCAATGTTATGGTAAAACTTATCGAGTGATGTAAAACTTAGGGTCAAAATTGACCCATTTGCTTTTTTTTTAAGTGGGTCTAACCTTGCCATGTCAACAATGACATCATACTTGGGGCCCACAAAAAATATTAAAAAAATTGTCAAGTTAGCCCTAACCTGATACTTAATAGACGAGGTTAAATTTTTCGATATGGTGGGGTCCAATTTTTATGTTTTTTAAATGTTATGGTCATAATTATTCTCTCTGAAATGTTAGGGTTAACTTGTTGATTGGTAAAAAAACTTAAAGTCAAAAGTGACCCTTTAGTTAATAAAATTTAGAAAATTTAGTTATGCTTGTTGAATCCATATTCCTTTTTTAATTTAAGACCAAATATTTTATAATAGTCAGGGCTATAAGGCCAATAAGATTCTTTTTTTTTAATCTTTTTCTATAAGTTTGAATTTTTAATGTCATTAGGTTTGAGTAACCACCAAACCTTTAAGAATTTAGGGCATTTTTTTGGTACTATACCAGCCGGTAAAAGGTACAAAAATTAATGTTCCAGTACCAGCCTTGTGTACCAGCCTATTTCGGTTGGTACCAGCTGGCATTCAAAATACCGGCCAAATACCAGCTGGTACCAGAAATTTTAAAAATTCAGGGGTATTTTTGCTAAAAAAAATTATTTTGTGAATTGTGAATTTGTGATGGTTGAAATTGTTGGTTGTTAGAAGTGAAATTGTTGGAAATTTAGAAATGGAAATTGTTTATACATATTTTGTGATGTTTGAAACTTTGAATTAAAATTGTTCAAAATTGTTGGGAATGGAATTGTTGAAAATTATTGGGAATGAAAAATATTAGAAATGGAAATTGTTTATGTATATTTTGTAATGGTTGAATTGAAATTTTTGGAAATTATTAGAAATTATCTATATATGTTTTGTGATTGTTGAAAATAGAAATTGTTTGTGTATGTTTTATGTTATTATGTTTATTGAATAATTGAATTGTTAGTTTTTGACTTATGGTCAATTGTGTTTCGATGAAATTGAATTGTGTATAATGTATGAGTTATATTATATAAGATGGACATGCTTATTTGTGTAATGAAATTATGTGTTCTTTATTTTGATACATACCTTCATTTATTTTTACAGATAAATAGAAAGAAGTTCAAGTACTCCTGATCAAATCACTTCAGGAAGATACAGTGATCTAGTTTGGGCTTATGTTGCATTGGTTCCCAGTAAGTGGAACCATACTATTTGCTTGTTTTGTAACAAGCATTTAAAAGGTGGAGGAATAACCCGATTAAAGGAGCATTTTGTTGGAGTTAAAAGAAATGTGGAACCATGTTAAAAAGTATGCCATGATGTGAAGTGGTAGATGAAAACTTTGCTTAAAGAATATCAGCATGAGAAAGATAGAAGGGAAATGTTGAATTTTGCAATTGGTAATGGAACTTCATTTGCTGGTTTTCGTGATTACAATGGAAATGTTGAAGGTAGAGTAATAGTGGTAGTAGTAGTGCTCTATCTTAAGTCCAACAAGAAGATAATGTTACACCTGCACCTGATGTTAGGAAAAGAAGAAGGCAGGTGATTAGTTTTTTTGCACCACGAATAACTCCTAAAGCGGAACCTTCAATTCGTAGTACAATGCAATTAAGAAAAGTGACTCATAATGTCGATATGACAGTAGTTAGATGGTGGTATGACACAAGTTCATCACTCAATGCTTCACAATCTTACTATTATCAACCTATGGTGAATGCAATAGCCTCTTACGGTCCAGGATACAAAGCTCTTCAATTGATGACTTAAGAGGTAAACTTTTGAATTGTTCTGTTTCTGAAATTAAAAGTTATTTGATAGAAATAAAAGTGAATTGGGCTACTTATGGATATTCAATCATGTGTGATAGTTGGACAAATAGGAGACAAGAGTCTATTATTAATATTTTGGTTTATTCAACAAATGGCTCTATGTTTTTGAAATTTATTGATGCATCTGGCCTTATTAGGAATACTAAGATTTTGTTTGTGATATTTGATGAAGTTGTGAATGAAGTAGAGCCAGAAAATATTGTTCAATTTATTACTGACAATGATTTCGCTTATAAAGCGGCAGGAAAGAGGTTACATAATACATATAATTCTTTTTCTGGACTCCTTGTGCTACACATTGCATTGACCTAATACTGGAAAATATAGCAGATCTTAGGTATTTTCCTATTAGACTGTGCGTAAAGCAAAAAAGATGACCAAGTTTATCTATAATCGTGCATGAGTTTTGAATTTGATGAGAAAGGAATTTACCAATGGTATGAATTTATGTCATCCTGGTATGACAAGATTTGCAACAAATTTCTTATTACGTCAGTATTTTGTTTTGATGAAGAAAGAGTTAAGACAAATGTTTAAAAGTGATAAGTGGGTTGCATTTTAGCATGCTAGGTGTAATGATGGATTGGATGTTTCCAACATTATACTGAAAGATAAAGAATTTTGGTCTCAATGTCAATTTGTTATTCAAGTTTGTGAGCTTTTGGTGAGGGTGCTTCGATTGGCTGATAGTAAAGAAAAGCCAACAATTGTTTTTTTTTGGATGTCATGAAAAGAGCAAAGGAAGCAATCAAAGCCAATCTGAAACATAAACCTTCTTTATATACACCGTCTCTTCAATCATCAATGAGAGATAAGAAAGACAACTTTCTTCTCCTTTGTTTGCAGCCAGGGTATATTTGAATCAGCCGGGGTATATTTGAATCCTAGTGTATATTGTAGGTCAGATTTTACAAAGAAAGCTGAAGTCAGTAGAAGAATGTTATTCACTATTACAACAATTGTTAGGCATGAAATGATGCAAGATCTTTTAAGCTCATAAATAGATCTTTATAAGCTGTCTTCCGGAGATTTTGGATTGTCGATTGCTATTCAACAAAGAACAAAACTTTCTCAGTATTAGTTGTTTCTTTTTTCTTATTTTTTGGAAATTAATTATCAATTTATTTTGTTTGTAACACTACTTTTGTTTTCTGACAATTTACAGTTTCTTGGTGGGTTCAATTCGGATGTGGTGTTCCAAAATTGTAAAGGTTTACAATTCAGATTTTAAGTCAATGTGTGAGTGTAATGGGCTGTGAACGGAACTGGAGCACATTTGAATTTATCAATTCCAAGAAAAGGAATAGATTGGAGCACAAGAGATTAAATGACTTGGTATTCGTTTGTTACAATTTAAAGCTTCGGGAAATGTATGTTATTATCATTATTAATTTCGATATAATTTCTTATAATTTTCTAATAATTAAATTGTATTGTTCACTAAGAGTCTTAATGGTACAAGTAGTTCAACATATCCAATATCTATTGATAATATCGATCTTCTTGCTGATTGAGTTTCTGAGGAACCGGATTTAATAGATGTGAATGACTTGGAAGATAATCTTGGTTGGGAAAGCATTAACATGTCATTTGGTGCATTGAATTTGAATGATAATGATGATGAGACTTCTCTTAATGATAAACATTTTGTACCAAATGATAACTGGGGTCAGTGTAGTTATAGCGGATATCCTCCCGTAAACGATTGAATGAAGTTCCAGGTTTTTGTTTTTCCTCTTCATTTAATTTTACTTATATTTGATGTATATGTTAAATTCTATATATATAATGTAATTATAAATGTTTTTGTTACATGTTTCACTTTTACTTGGTTGGTTTCTCACCACAAATTTTTGTGGTAAATTGTAATAGCTTGAAAGTTAAGGATATTTATTATTTTTTATTGGATGTTTTGAACTTTTGATTTAATTATTATTTATCATATGATGAAATTGTAATATTTTAAATACCTTATATTATTCTTAATTTTATATTTATATGATAATAATTGTCTTTTTTCACATTAATTGTGGTTATTATTTATATGTGGAATACTTGAAAATTATTGTTATTTTATATTAATTGTGGTTATTATTTATTATTATGATTTTTGGAAACATGATTGATGTATACTTATAAAATATACAGTACAACGGTACTATATGACAACGAACTGTTTTGCAATTTCTAAAAAAATTCAGGGACTATTTCATAAATTTAAAAAATTATTTGAAACGATATCTAGTAAAGCCAATTATTTTATTTTTATTAATTTATCTAATCTTGTGTAAGTTGCTCATCTCATCAAACTTTTTCTTAACAAATTGAAATCATCAAGTCTTTCTTCTTTTTTTTTTTAAGATTTCCTTATCTTTTCAAATGAGAACTTTTATATTACCTACTTCACCTTATTAAGAATTTTATTTTCAATCTCATCATCATTATTGTGACCTATATTGAACTCATCCTTTTAAATAAAAAAATATTTAAAAAGTGTTTGCTTTTAAAATGATGTGACACAATTTAGGCATTTTCATGCATTTTATTTTTAAGCCCTATGTAAAATCAACAATTTATAGACATTTATTCACACGGTCCAAATTCCATTTTAGACTGCACGCGTGACTTATGCTCAAGAGCAAAAATTCTTAATTAGATATCAATTTGGGTAGTTAAACTAAAAATTCTTATGTGTTCAAACACATGTTTTATTTTCTTATATTAATATACTTTTAATTACCCCATATCTAAGTTTATTCTCTTTCCAATAATCCATAAAATTAGCATAATATTTTTCAAACATGAGTAACCACGGAGGTGGGTAAAATAATGCGTCTAGCATCATAGATCAACTTTTGAACTCATTTTTCTAGTTATGATCTTTCTCAATCTTTCTAAGGTAAAGTGATGACTCCATCAAATATATTTTTAGTTTCAATTTTCAATAACATATTTGTTTTATGACATCCAAAAAAATTAGTAATGAATGAGCTCCTTTTGATAGAAATCTATATATAACGAATGAGCTCCTTTTGATACCTAATTATTAGTTCCTGAATGGCACACAAGAGATGGTGAATTATTTGTGAATTTACATTTTTATTATTTAAAATTTAATAAATGATCATATGATAATTTCATACAAGGTAATGACAAAATAATAATAGTAACAGAACAAGAGAGAAATTAAGAGAAAGAGAGATAAAATTAAATTTATAATGATCGAGTCAAACAATCTTTCATTTACATCCACTTCTCAAACTCTACTTTAGAATTCACTTTCATCTTCTTAATCATTTTTGTTATAGGTGAAGAGTAACTCTATTTTTACTATTTTGCATGGTGAAAAGAACTTTTTACTTCCTTTTTCCAAGGTTAAAAATAATTCTCCCTTAGCAATTCTCCCCACTTTCTACACAAACATAGCTAAATACAACTTAAGATCTCACTTTCTTTTTCACCCCAATAAATTAGAGGTTAATATATTTCACTTAAATGCTTTTATTAGCCTCAAGGATCTTAACAATTATCTATCATGACAAAATTTCTTTGCAAAACTCATATGTAATATATTTATTCTTAAAATATATTCAAATTCCATAACTTTTGACAGGTTTGATTAGATGATATAAACCTTTTGGCTAAAACAATATTCCTCTTGTTGGCTACTGAGATACATCTTTCAACTAATCAATATTATTCTGTTTGTTGGGTATCAACTACTCCAACTCCTAATCCAACTCTCAAACCAAAACAAAAAATAACTATTATATTTGTCTTATGCACACTATTAACTTAATCTACTCTCCTCTTTCTTCTTTCTCACATTTTTACAAACATAATATATAATAAAGGCGAGCCTTTGAGCAGCCGATAAAGTTACCCCTTTATAATTAAAAAATTGCAAGTTTTGAGTCATAAAAATAGCTTCTTTGTAATATATAAAAGAAAAATTGCGTACAATTGATGTCTTTTTCCTGACCTTCTTAAAGTAGGGATGGGATCCTCTATCCATTTTATCTTGTCCCTACCTTGTCCTATAAATCTCAGTCATCTATTTATGCAGGACCTACATAAATAGATGGTTGAGATTTATGGGATAGGATAGGAACAGAGTAAAACGGACAGAAGATCCTAACTCCTCAAAGTGAAGAGGTTTGTGCATGGGAATTGTTGTTGCTTTTTTCACCGACATGATAATCTTTGTTAGGCTTACTAATGTTTTCAAATTATATTATTTTCTCAAAGATGAAAGAATTAAAAGTTTTTCGTCCTGCTGAAAGTAATGCGTTCCTTTGGTATTATATATATAACCTCACAATGTAGAAATGTAGTTTGTACAATTGAGTCTTTAGGCAGGGCTCAAATTATCTCTCAAGTGTTATTGATAAATAATATAAACGACGACATTGTTAAATAATATAGTTGGTAAAACATACCATCAACTTATAAATAGGTTCTTTGGACATATTTAGCGAAGTTGTCGGTTGTCTGCAAGTCCGGTCTAGAAGTTTGATTTTTATGAATTTAAATTTGACGTTTAGATCCGCGTATCTCTCATGAATTATGAGTACAAGTGGATCCTAAAATTGCTCCTCACGATTCAAAATCTAGAAACCCTTGACAATTTGAAATATCAATAAGTTTGAAAAGAAAATCGGGTTGGTTACATGCAAATAGGTCTGCTTATAAAATTATATATATATATATATTTGTTTTATTCAGGCTATCTCTTAGTCTAGTAACTATAGTGATTTAAATATGATAATTTGCTTAAGGTTAGATGACAACAAGTTTTAAGCTCATAAAATGAATTAAATTAATAAATTTGATTTTACTTAGTTGTTTTCGGTATACCTTTAAATATAATATGGCCGTTTATAATATTTTATAGGTCTTGGGTAAAGTAAAAATATTTTTTTTTTCTATTTTTGGTTATTTTTGGGCCTCACAAAGAATACAAATAAGTAAAATATGAGATGTTTTTTATGTTCTTTATAAAGTGAAGAGTATGCCCTATTTTGTTTCATTTTATTTTTTATGAGAATAAAAATATATTTTATTTTATTATTTATGAAGATGGGTCCTGGGCGGATGCCCGCCCAACCCTTGCCCAGGGCCAACCCTGAATATAATCACACCCAGTTAATAACTTAAAACAGATTTTTATAACCAATTAAGGCAATATGCGAACTATACTTCAAAGTCGTATCCAAGTTACTTTAGTGAATTTTTAAATAATTTTAAATATACCACATTATTTAAAATTTATACATCTTTTAAAATATTTTATTCGAAAATTATAAATTTAATTAAAGTTTTAAAAAGTTAAAGTTATACTAAGCTCTAAATTTAAGTGGAATTCCACCTATGACTTTATCATTTTGTTAATTTTGATCAATTTTCACCAATTATATCCTTACACTTTGATGGTCAATATCAATGAATGCAAAGTCCACTTATCTTTACCATTTCATTACTAGATGTATAATTCAATGGGACAAGAGTTTTAAGCTTAGATAAAATGGTAAATAAGATTGCATATGTTTATCAATAGCAATCACCGTCAAATCAAACCATTACTCCGAGTGAAGAACAAAGGAAAGATAGAGAACTATGCAAAGAAAAGAGACAGAACACGTAGACTTATCCTATAAAAGGAAAGGTTTTGCAGGTGAAAACTTGTTGTCATGTGTTTGCTACCTTTCTACCAAGTCAGATTTTAATAAAATAATATTATTGTAAATGAATATATAATTCAGCGATAGATAAACACAAATAGTGGTCCCCGTCTTTCTTAGACTAATCCATTCTCGTAATTCGTGAATCCAAAAGTGGACCATAACTAGGTACAGTCAGAGACTCAGAGGTGTTCAAACCGGCCGGCCACGGCGTGCCTATAAATAAACGAGGCAAGCTAATCATACACTTGCTCATCAACAGCTCCACCACAAAGAGGGAGAAATTAAGATAACGAAAGGTCAAGCTCTCAGACATGGCAGCTCATAAGAATGGAAACTCTGATTCTTTCGTCAAGAAGCCTTCTATTAGGTTCACTAAGCTCTTTATCAATGGCCAATTTGTCGATTCTGTTTCAGGTTTCTAGCTTCTTCTCACTGTCTATTCATATAGTTCATAGACACACGTACAGCACAATCTTTTTTCAGTCCTTTCTATATGTTCTAAGTGGGAGAATCTTTCTTTTACGTCCTTTTTCTATGTTTTCTTTCCATTTTTCAATTGGGATCACTCCAGTTGATTTTGATTTGATCAATCTCTTCTCTCATGTTAAGATTTTGTTGGTATCTTGATGTTCCTATTACAATTCAAGTTTCATCAAAACTTCAGTCTCTGACAGCAAACTCATTCATTTTGACAAGAAGTGAAAAGTACTTTGTTATTCTCTTTGAATCGAAAGAAACAGCAAAGTCTTGAGTTAATTCTCACGACCTTTCTGTTAATTAAACTTTGGTTCATATCTTTTTGCTTCATGTGGAGTTTCCCACATCAGGATTCATGTCTGTATATAGATTATAGAATTAATCTCTGATTAAGGAAAATGTAAAACTCATCATTGGGTACAGGGAAAGTGTTTGAGACAATAGACCCAAGAAGTGGTGATTTGATCGCCAAAATTGCGGAGGGATCTAGAGAAGATATTGATGCGGCTGTCGCGTCAGCACGCAATGCATTCGACAATGGTCCATGGCCGCGCATGTCTGGTTATGTAAGTTCTCTCTTTTCCTTTTTGTCTTCTTTTTATTTGTTTTCTATATCAGGTTAGTGACATGACGTGTCATTATATATTCCCATAGTTAGCGATCAATTTGGACGTTTCAATTGCAATTATATTATATAGCAAATCCTTAAAAATAAGTATTGGTTAACCTACAAGGTTTAAGTTAATTAGTAGTTTAATTGTTGCAGGTATTATTTCAGCTTCTTTCTCTTTGTATGTTTCTTGTAAGAAATCATGTGTTCACATAGATATAGTTGGTACAATATAAGTATATTATATTCCATATCTTGACCTTATATACTATCATTTCAAGACCAGAAGGCTGCTTTAGATAAAATACTTGGTGGCCATATTACCATGCTTTCAGAATTAGGTAACCTGTTATATCATGGAGGAAGGTCACATGATATAACATATAACTTGTCAATTTCATCGATACTACACATCCTAAACAACTTCACGATAGTTTAATAATTAAAGGTGATATATATAGGATCAGATTTTCTGTTTCGGTTATAATATTTTTGTTATGTTTTATTAAATCTTATTCATGTATTTATATAAGGTCTATATAAATATGTGAATAAGATTTAATGAAACATGATTGAAACAGAGTAACCGAAGTACGTCATAAGTTTTGTGACAGATTACGACCTTTGTGAGTTATAGGAGCTCCTAAAATTTCATTTATTTATTTTGTGGTCATTGTATAATTAATAATTGTGATAGAAAAGGGTTAAAAAGAAAATTGAGGAAGGATGAAATCCTAAAACACTTCAAATGCATCCGACCGAAAGCTCCTAAATTCATCTAACACAATATTCAACGGTTTTAAAGCGTCCAGATACTTTGTATCCTAGTCATGATTTCATCCGGTCGCATTCTGTCCATTTCAGATCCTCTAAAATCCATCCATGCGCCTAACTCTTATTCGGCTATTCACACCCTCACAAATCCTTTCAAAATTCCAATTGATCAGACAAATTTCAATTTTAAAATTTCAGAATCTTCAAAACCCTAATGTTAAGTATACTTCCAATCTTAGTCGATTCGATTTCTTGTTGAGGGGAATCGTTTGATTACCAAAGCACCATAATCGCTATGTCTTGAACCCTACCCATCACAAAATCAACAAAACAATAAATTATAACCCCAATTTAAAGATAGATAGCATTTGAAAAAGGATTTAATTAAGATAGGAATTACTCCCTCCGATTTATAATAAGTGTCGTTTTAGAAGAAATCACACTTATTAAGAAAATTAATGAAATATCTGATATATCCTTATTAATTACATGTTAAAGTGTCTTGAAAATATAATATGTATAATCTGTGTAATTAAAATGTGAGAGAAATTAAAGGGTAATTTTGGAAGTAAAATTATAAATATGCATAAAAAGTCACAAACGACACTTATTTTGAATAATTAAAATCCCTCTAAAACACACTTATTATGAATCGGAATTATGAATCGGAGAGAATATAATTTATTCATTTATTTATTAGCTAACAATGTCATGATGATTATTAATTCTTGACTGCTGGGCTTGTTTGACGTGAGCATACATATGGTAGAGATTTTAATTTACTTTGTTATTAAGTCAACAATTACTTGTAAGTAATGACGTAACACTAGCAGGCTTGCTTCACCAAAATCAAGTAGCTAGTAAACCATTCCTTTAATTTTTAGGTTCCTGGTTTACGATATCAAATGCATAAAGAGATGATCATTTGAGTACGCTTGTCTTTTTTCGATAAGTAAGTCTTAGGTATTAATGATTTTGTTTTTAGAATTGACTGCGAAGTGGGTTGGTAAGTAATTCTAATGTATAGTTTCTCTCTGCCTCCATTAATGATTATGCTGTGAGAACTACAACGTTGCAATTAATTAATGGAGTTAAGGCTATATCAATCGACACAAAACTATCCGCACTTCATGTTAGATCGTGTGGATCCCATTTAACTTGATAAGAACTAGATTTAGTTTCTTCTTTACCGAAGCAAAATTTATGCATTCTGCATTCAGGATGCGAAGACTTGTAGAGACATGGACTTGGTGCTGCTGAGAAATGACATTTGATAAATGGTAGTCTGAACGGAAACTTCTAACCCTAATGTAGTACTTCAGATTGAAAAAATACAAAAAATCTTTTATAATTAACTTGCTTATATGTCAGACAATGTATGAGAAGAGAATCAGACATTTGTATATCTTGATTGATGTCAGGCAAGGGCACGTATTATGATGAAATTCGCAGACTTAATTGAGGAGCACATAGAAGAACTAGCAGCTTTGGATACCATCGATGCTGGTAAACTGTTCAGTTGGGGTAAAGCAGTGGACATTCCTCACACTGCAATGCTTCTGCGCTATTATGCTGGTGCAGCTGACAAAATTCATGGAGAAGTGTTGAAAATGTCGCGAGAGCTTCAAGGCTATACGCTCCGTGAACCCATCGGTGTGGTCGGACATATCATTCCCTGGAACTTCCCTAGTAGCATGTTCTTCATGAAAGTTAGCCCTGCTTTGGCAGTTGGATGCACAATGGTCGTTAAGCCTGCTGAGCAAACACCCCTTTCTGCTCTTTATTATGCTCATCTTGCAAAACAGGTACAATCTTGGAAAACATCTAGACATTTTTGATGTGGCATTGCCTCTATGTATAGTTCGTGTTCCATTTCAATTGTTGTCCTATCTCAAATGTTAAAAGTTTTCCTTTCATTAAATTTTTGTATGCTGAACAGGCTGGCGTGCCTGATGGAGTTTTAAATGTTGTAACTGGATTTGGACCAACTGCTGGTGCTGCTCTTGCTTCCCATATGGACGTCGATAAGGTGAGTAATGAAGGTTTTGAATTCTGATCGTTTGGACTTAACTGCATTCCGTTGTAGTCTCAACTGAAAACCCTAATCATAGAACTGCTTGCAGTCCGTTATTTAAGTATTTGGTTTCTTTGAAAGATGAAGATGCTTAACAGATCAGTTTACTTGTTATGTTCTTTGTATTGGATTTCCAACTCAAAGCATCTCACCTTTGACCTTTCAGATAAGCTTCACTGGTTCCACTGAAGTTGGACGTAAAGTAATGGAAGCAGCTGCAGCAAGCAACTTAAAGCAGGTATCGCTTGAATTGGGTGGCAAATCACCTCTCCTGATTTTCGATGATGCTGATGTAAATACAGCTGCGGATCTCGCTCTTCTTGGCATTCTTTACAACAAGGCAAGCTTCTTCCATCTTCTGCAAAAGCTTTCCTCTTACTGCATTTAACTCTTTTCCTACGAAGCAAAGTTGATGTAAATGCTCACCATCAACTTTCTTTCCTTCATATTCTCAGGGAGAAATTTGTGTAGCAAGCTCGCGAGTTTATGTTCAAGAAGGAATTTATGATGAATTTGTAACGAAGCTAAAGGAGAAGGTAAAAGAATGGGTAGTTGGCGATCCTTTTGATCCTACTTCACGCGTGGGTCCTCAGGTATTTTCCTTAAGACAATCATGGACTCGTATGATTGTTTATATTCCGGGATGCTAAACTACCAGAATGAATAAGAACCAAATTCATTCTTGTGCCAACCAACTGTAAATTTCACGCCATTCGCAGGTTGATAAGAATCAGTTTGATAAGATTCTATCTTACGTCGAGCACGGAAAAAGAGAAGGTGCCACCTTGTTAACTGGTGGTAAGCCTATAGGCGAGATCGGATATTACATTCAACCCACAGTTTTCACCGATGTTAAGGTGGCTTACCCTTGAACTCCAACAAATTCCTGGACTTTTAATTATAAAAGCTTTATTCTGATGAATGACTTTATCCCAATTTTGTGCTCAGGAGGATATGCTGATAGCGAAGGATGAAATTTTTGGACCTGTTATGTCACTAATGAAGTTCAAGTAAGTAATACATCAAATGTAATATAAAACTTGAACTAGCTAGGACAGTTTTTGTTTCTGTAGCTTAGACTCGAAACGACTAATTGCAGAACTGTAGATGAAGCAATTAAGAGGGCAAATGACACAAGGTACGGGCTAGCTGCTGGCATTGTTACCAAGAATTTGGATGTGGCGAACACCGTATCGAGATCAATTCGTGCAGGCATCATTTGGATCAATTGTTATTTCGGTTTCGATAGTGACTGTCCCTACGGAGGATATAAGATGAGTGGGTTTGGAAGAGAGCTAGGAATGGACGCTCTTCACAAGTACCTCCATGTCAAGTCTGTCGTGACTCCGATTTACAATTCTCCTTGGCTATGAGATTATCGTCAAGAGGCCGAGAGGATGCACTTCTTGAACTTGACAATAACAAAGTTGTACCGTATTGTGGGTCTTTGACTTGATGATTTTACAAACAATAATTTTTCTTACGGCGGTTAATATAAACTCATGTTTGTGGAGAACTATTGGGGTGCAATTCTGATTTCATATGTTACAACTGAATTCATAGATCTGCCTTAAAAAGCCCAAGTCCTATAAACCTTCAAGAAGTCCAATGAAAGAATGCCAAAAGACCATCTAAACCATACAAAAAGTTCAATTCCAGTAAGTCTATTTAAATATAATTTAGACAAATCTACCAAAACCCAAACAATAAAAATAAATCAAAATAAAAATCACGTCAGTCAGTCAAAGTTCACGAATTCTAAAACTTAGTCCATATTAAATCTCATAAAGGATAAAAGCCTAACCAATCTAAAAAATCGAATATCAAGCTCACAAAGTTCCTAAATTTAAGAGGGAATTGAAGGTTGTGACCTTCTCAAACTCAATTAATGATGTTCAAAATTTCAAAACTCATATTGATCCATTAAAAAAAAAATTAAAGTTCTCAAGTTTCACTATATTTTAAGTAATTCTTGAGATGGATAATCCCAAATCTTCTTTTTTAGTCTAAAAATTGAAAGAAAATTGAGATATTATTGCTTACAATTTTCAGTTTTTAAAAATCATAAACAAAAATTTAAAAAAATTTCTTTTCAAAAATCAATATATATAATTAATTCTCTTACTTCTTGTCTTAAGTAAAAATATTTTTAATATGTGCTCAACGTCATTTTCTTAAATTTTCCTTAAATTAATAGTTTCTTAAATCATGTTTCATATGTTGGTACTTCAATTAAATTCACTTATCATAAATGAAAAGTTACTTAGACTTCCTAAGCTTTTATTATTGGAAATTCAATCATTTATCTTTTTTTAATAGATGAGAAATTCTTCATAAAAAGGTCTTTTTTTTTTTGGTAAAGGGTAATTTTATGTGTGTGTGTGTGTGTGGTTGCTCTCTTAGCTATCTCTTACTTCTCTACTTTGATAGCTGCTTCAACTAGTTGATAGTAACTTACCTGTTGTCGGCAAGTTATTGCCACTAAGTGGTCTTGGATGGAATCATTCAATCCATCCTTAAATTGTCGGTGTCGGAATGTCTCTGTCAGAACAGGCTCTAGCGCATATTTGACGAGCCAATTAAACTCCTTTTTCATGCTCAGCCACAGATAGGCTTCTCTGTCTCAAATTCAGAAGTTGCTTCCATTGAGTTGCTTTATAAGCTTTTGTGACATGCTTCTTCTTGAACTCTTGAGAAAAGAACTCTCAAGTTAGAGGGTTAGGCATATAAGGATGCAGTAGGAATTGTTTCCACCAATCATAGGCTGCCTTTTGCAAGAGAGGGACAACACAGGTAATCATTTCTTTAGGTGGACACTTAATCTCCTATAGAACCCTCTATGTCCGCTTTAACCAGTATTCTGCTTTATCGGATTCTTTTAGAGTTACGCCCACAAATTCTTATGCCTTATGCTTTCTCAAGGTTTCTATGTGATGCGGCCATTCTATCCATCAATCTTATCATATCATGGGAGAGCTTTTGAAACATCTCCCCAGGGTCAGATGATACCAATATTTCACCCCTTGGTAGGGATGGTAGCCTTCACCCGGCCTGTGTTTGGTCCGGGTTGCCTAGGCCACAGGCTAAGATTTCTTGGCCAGATGGGGCCACGGGTCAAGCTCGAGCTAGGGCTATCCTGGCCCGTGGCCTAAAGGGAAGGTAAAAGATGACGTCCTTTTTTCAAATTTAATTTAAAATAAGTATAAATGGGCAAGGCTGGCTAGGCCTATTGTGTCTAGTTTCTATTGCTTTTAATTGCCTTCACATCTTAATTTTGCTTACAAATCCTCGTGTTTTGATCCAAATGTGAGGTAAATTGAATGGAAATGGTGTGAATATTGCATGGATGTTAATTGGATTATTTTGTAAATTTTGCATGAAGGTTGAAGGGAAAGGGAAAGTTGACATAATTCGCATGAAAGGAAAAAAACTAACTTGTCACCATCATGACATGTGAAGTCATGGTCACCACTGTGACATGTTAAGTCACGCACCATGACTAACTAAGTCACGCACCATGACAAGTTAGTCATGGTGGTGACTAAACTTGTCACCACCGTGACCACCTTATGCACTCCTGTGACCTATTTTTTTTTAATTTATCAACTTGTTACGTGTCATGTGCGGGAGGGACAATATGAAAACCTAAACCTAGATGAGGCTACAAATAGAAAAGATAGGAGGGTGGCAACCACTCTTTGTTCTTCACTCAACACACCAATCAGATACATTCGAGAAGATTGGGATAGAGAGAAAGAAGGGAAGATGAAAATAGAAACAGAGTGAGTCGGTGGAAGCTAGGGACAGAGGCCGAAAGCAAGAGCTAGAGCTGAATCCATTGAACTTGAGTAACCATTATGTTGGGTGAGAACAGGTTGAAGTAGAAGACAAGAACTAATGCGGGAAGCTTAAGAGGGGCAAAACACCAACCACACTCCCTCATTCGATCCTTGTTTGCTCATTCTATTTTTCATTTGTTGCTTATTTTCTTGTCTATTTACTGAACTTATTACTTGTGAGCTTAACCGATTGTTCTTTGTTTTCTTTTCATAGTTCATTTAATATACATTGTATAGATGTACAAAATTAAAGGTTATCGATATATAAATTGGTCCCTTTTCTACTTATTAGGGTTATAGAAAGTTTATTCTATCAAGTATCTATAACAGAAAGAGAGTTAAAAGAGAGAAACCAATATTAAAGAAATCAGTGAGTTTCTTGATCTTTCTATGATAGTGATGTCTTCTGCATTAGGTACACAACATTATACCTTAATTGACAATTATTTATTCAAGATCTTAAAGTTATGGATGTCAATTTTGATTTTGTGTCATAAAGATGATGTTTTTCTTATGGTATCAGAGCTTGTGTTTTGAATAAATAATTTGTACATATGTTTTATTATGAATTGTTGATGATTATTGCTAATCTTTAAGTGTTTGGCCAAAAATTACTTTGATGAAAAATCATTAAATTTAGTCATATGAAAAATGAAAAATGAAAAAATGAAATTATATGTTAATCATGATTTGATTGTTTTCATAGTCCTCTAGAACTCTTTTTTTAAAGTATGTGAACCAAGTCTCAGTTGACATCTTTTAAACAAAAAAAATTTACAAAAATTGAAAATATGATATCTATTATTACAAAATTTTTAACATTAATATCGCAATTTTCTAGGTTTTGTATTTCGTAATCATGTTTACTAAACATAAAGGAATTGGTTGATTTGCACTACTAGCATAGGATATATAACACCCACAACCCCTGGGACGATATGTAGATGCTACATAAAACAAAACTGAAACAATCCAAAACATACCAAACATTCCTTACATGCATTTCCTGAAACTCAAGCAAACATACATTACATATTATTAAATGTTGTAGTAAACAAAACATAATATACATCATTTATAATGAACTTATCAACATACATGCCTTAAACATAATCCATCCTGTAATAAAGTTATTACAAACCATTAAACAAAATACTAACCGCCTCATATTGTCAGATACAACTCAAAAACTCAAACAAAACAACTTCCAAAACATAACACATTCTTTTTGGCCTCTGCGGTTGTCTTTGTCCCAGTCTCAAACCTTCTTATCAGAAACTACACGGAGGCAAAACTATCGTGCTAAGCATATAGCTTAGTGGGGAATAACTAAACATAATGCATAAAGGCAACTGTTTCTAGCAGTTGTCTAACATGCACATATAAAGATCATAATATAGAGTAATCCAAACATTATGTCTCAGAACAAAATATGATTCATCAACCAATACAGAACATTCTTACATCAGATTAAAACTCATAAATATCAGAACAGAATGTACAAGTATCAGAATTGAATATTGGAATAGGATATAATCCTTTCAGATCAAAGTATGGCTTATGTTAGAATAGAACTTATTTTGTATCAAATCAGAGCTTATCTTTTATCAGAACAAAATTTTCTTATATCAAAACTGAATGTATAAGAATATAAAACAAATTAGAATGCTAATCCTTTTTACAAAAGTGGATAACGGGACCAGAACAGAAGATATCATGATTGGTATCTGAAACAAAAGAGACTTAAGTCTCTAAAACAGAAGACACATAAGTGTCTAAAATCAGAAGACACTGGAGTGTCTGGCATAAATGACACCTTAGTGTCTAGTTACAGAAGACACCTTAGTGTTTGGTTACAGGAGCAGCTGTAGACCCTTCTAGGTATGTCTATTTACCCTCGACTAGGACTTAACAATTTTAAAAGGAACCATTTCAGATTTCAGAATTTCATATAAGTGATGTAGTGCATAACATATGACCTTATTCATTTGATCAAACTTAACATGCCTTATAAATACAAACATATGCATTAAAGCATCAATAAATGTATTGAGTCATCACACATTATGTATATTCACACAATTAGAAAGCACTTCCAATACAATCATAATTATCAAACTCCTCAGACATTTGAGGGTCTGAAATTATTACAATATCACAATAATATAACAATGAAATAATGCATAAGTATGAATTCATTTTCTTATGCTCAAATTGAACACATTCATTCTCACTTGAACAAACTCAATATACGTTAAGAACATAAGCATTTACATCAATATATCAATTAAACATTTAGTGATTACATAATACATATAATCACTCAAGTTCCCAATTCACAAACATTTATAACTAACATGTTACTTTTGTTCTTTAAAACACATTAACTTTCTTAAATAAACTTCATTCCTTTAACAATTATAAGTTCCAAAATTAGATACTTTGTTATCTAATAACACCTTCCTTAAGTTATTACTTCAATTAAAAATCCAAATCTTATACAACCTTTAATTAACTTATTTCACATCAAACTAGGTTCATTTTCAAACTCAATTAAGTCCATTTAAACCATTATTAAGTACCTTAACCTTATATAGTCCAATAATTGTCTAAAACCAACATTTTACACATCCTAAGTACTTCCCACAACCGTGGAATAAGCCTTATAAATCCCACGATTGTGGGGTGAGTGAACACTCACCCATAACCTCTAAATTGTTTCCAAAACTTGACTTCTTTACTTCCATTTGATACACCTTCACCAAAGTTCATCAATTTCACTTCAATTCTACCTTATTCATGCTTCAAAACCTAATCGAACTGATGTCCAAACCAATTCAAAAATCATTCATTAAGTAACTTACAAATCAATATCCTCCACACATCAAAACCAAACCAGAAGTTGTCATACAAATGTCATTTTTTTAGCATTCATTTATCATCATCATAACACATATTTCAAACCAATTCACTTATCATAAAACTTGTAATATTACATGATATCAAGTTTAGTAATCCTTTACCTAATTACCTTCAAGTTCCTTCTTCAAAGAACTAACCAAACCAACCCTTCATGCACCAAGACACTTCCAAAATCTAGGTAGATGTAAAATGATCTTAACACTAAGATGATAACAACATAAAAGATAGTATAAAATAGCTTTCTTGATGTAGTAACTTACAAGGATTCCAAGAGAAAATGATCCCAAAAACTCTAGAAGTTGAGAGGAAATGAGAGAGTTTCGGTGGAGAGAGTACAAGATAGTGAAGAATGAGCAAAGCAGTTACTCCAGTAGAAACTTGCCTCTTCCATTGCTAGGTGTCATCAAATTGTAACAACATGTGTCACTATGCACGTTCTTCATTTGTCCCACATTGGAGCTGCCAAATGTCAACATTACATTAAGCCAATTGTCTCTCACTTATTATTGCCACTAGTCAATTTACTAACTATGCCATTTGTTAATGCATCAACTATGCCATATGTCACTAACTCATAGGCTTAATCATTCCAATTTTCATGTACCAACTCATCTTGCCACTTGACACTTTTCTTAGTCCAAATGTATATTTTAATACCTCAATTCTCTAATGGTATCAGTTAATTTCAATTTACTAAGTAGGATCCATTAAACCCAAAATTCAAGTGAATTGCAATTCTCAATCATCTCACAATTTTTAACACCTATCATACATGTACTTTCATGAACATGTAATATTCCATTAGGGTACAATTTGAGGCCTTATAGTTCTCTCCCCTTTAAAAGAATTTCTTCCTCGAAATTCATACTTGATCAAAATAGTTAAGGATACTGAGCCCTCATGGTCTCTTCTGGTTCCCATGTTGCTTGCTCAAGTCCATGGTGTTGAGTACTTTCACCAAAGGTATTTGCTTATTTCAGAGTTGTCAGGCTTCTCTGGCTAAAATAGATACAGCCCTTCTTCATAAGTCAAATCCGGTTGTACTTGAATTTCTTGTGTAGGAATCTTATGTGAATCATTTGACCTATATCTTCTCAACATCGAAACATGAAACACATCAGGTAAGTTGGCCAGCTCTCCAAGAAGAGCCAACTAATAAGCTACTGGTTTGACTCTCTTAAGGATCTTATAAGGATTGATATATTGTGGGCTGAACTTACCTTTCTTCCTAAACCGAAGTACGTGTTTCCATGGTGATACTTTTAAGAATACCTTATCTCTTACCTGATACTCAATATCTCTTCTTTTTAGGTCAGTATAGGATTTCTGCCTATCATTGCCAGCCTTCAATCTTTGTTGAATAACTTAAACTTTTTCTTTAGTATCTTTTATAATATTAGGCCCAATCATCTTATTTTCACTTAATTCTGTCCAACACACTGGAGTTCTACACTTTCTACCATATAGAGCTTCATGTGGCACCATGCCAATGCTAATTTGATAACTATTGTTGTAAGCAAACTCTATTAGTGCAAGATAATTATCCCAACTTTCTGAGAATTCTAACACACAACCCCGAAGCATATCTTCTAGTATCTGGATAACCCATTCAGATTGTTCGTCTGGTGATGGAAAGAGATGCTGAACTTAACTTGAGTACCCAAAGCCTTTATAGACTTTTTCAGAATTTCGAGGTAAATCGAGGATCATGATCAGAAATAATAGATAGTGGTACCCCACGCAACCTCACTATGCTAGCCTATCCAAAGAATAATTAAGACGAATAGGCAGAAAATGATCAGACTTAGTGAACTTATCTACAATCACCCATACAATGTCATGCTTCCTTTGAGTGAGAGGAAGTCCAGTGACAAAATCCATAGTAATGTTATCCCATTCCCATTGAGGAATCGAAATAGGTTATAACAAACTAGATGGAACCTAATGTTCAGCTTTAACTTGCTGACATGTCAAACATTTGGATACATAACATCCCGTTTCATATCCGACCAACAGAAATGCGGCTTCAGATCTTGTTACATCTTATTTCGACTAGGATGCATAGTAAAGACAGTATTATGGGCCTCAACAATCACTTTCTCTTCAATTCAGCATTTGCTAGCACACACAATTGATCTTTATAATACAAATCACCATCTCCTTTCACAGAAGAATCAGGCTATTTGCCTTCCTGAGTAGCCAAGATAAGTTATTGCAACTTATCATCAACTCTCTGAGCATCATAAATCTCTTGCTTCAAGGTAGGGCTAGCTTTCAACTGAGCTATTAAAGCTCCATCAAATACAAGTCCCCATTCACCTGCTACACTGACAAAGCTGAAATGGTCTTCCGACTTAAGGCATCAGCCATGGCCTTATCCAAATGATAATCCACAATGTAGTTATAATCTTTAAATAATTCCAAAAAACGTCATTGTCTCAGATTAAGTTCCTCTTGGGTAAGCATATACTTCAAACTCTTATGATCAGTGAAAATCCTACACTTTTCACCATACAAATAGTGTCACCAAATTTTCAAAGCAAACACTATCGCTGTAAGCTCAAGATCATGTGTAGGGTAGTTCTATTCATGAAGTTTTAATTTCCTCGAAGCATATGCAACTACTTTTCCATCCTGCATCAAAACATAGCCCAAACCATTTCTAGATGTATCACTATACATAACATACTCCTTAACAGAAGTGGGTTGAGCCAACATAGGAGCTTTAGTAAGCATTCTCTTTAGTTGATCAAAGCTAGTTTGACATTTATTAGACCATTCATACTTCACTCCTTTCCGTAGTAATTTAGTCAAAGGGGATGATATCGCTGAAAACTCCTTCATAAATCGGCGATAGTAACTCGCCAAACCTAGAAAACTTGTTACTTCTGTCATATTTTGCGACAGTTTTCAGTTAACAATTGCTTTAATCTCACTGGGATCAACGCCAATCCCTTAAGAAGAAACAACATATCCTAGAAAAGATACTTCTCGAAGCCAGAAATCATACTTACTCAGCTTATCATACAATTGTTTTTCCCTTAAAGTTTGTAACACAATCCAGAGATGATGAAACATGATCATGTTCATTCTTAGAATAGACCAGGATATCATCTATGAATACCACAACAAACTAGTCTAAATAGGGCCTAAATACTATTCATCAGATCCAAGAATGCAGCTGGAGCATTAGTTAACCTGAATGGCATTACCAAGAATTCATAATGTCCATAATAGGTCCTGAATGCAGTCTTTGGAACATCCACATCCTTTACCTAAAGTTGATAATATCCTGATCGTAGATCTATCTTTAAAAATACTCCTACATCTTTCAATTGATCAAACAGATCTTCTATCCTTGGCAACGGATACTTATTTTTCACTGTGATTCTGTTCAATTGCCTATAATCGATATACATCTGAAGTGTACCATCTTTTTTCTTAACAAACAAAACTGGTGCTCCCTAAGGTGAGACATTGGGTCGAATGAACCCCTTATCCAGTAGCTCTTGCAACTGTACCTTTAACTCCTTCAATTCAGTAGGAGCCATCCTGTACGGTGCTCTGGACATAGGAGCAGTCCTAGAAATAACTTTAATAGGCAATTCCACTTTCCTTTCAGGAGGAAGTCCAGGTAGCTCTTCAAGAAATACATTTGAAAATTCACTCACCACTGGAAGATCTTGCAACTTGCCACCCTTTTTCTTAGAATCAAACATAAAAGCTAGATAAGCTCCACACCCTTTTCTAAGAAACTTCCGAGCTTGCATAGTAGATACCACACATGTAATATCCCATTTTTTCGGAATATGCTTAGGGTTTAACCCTAGATTAAATATTGCATATACATGCATAACATTAGCATTCATACACGAATTGATATTTGTGCACATTACAAGTTAGCATATGCATTGAATTGACTTATTCCGGGGTATGAAAAACATTAAGTGATCATGATGTGAATTATAAATTAATATGTCTTGAATTTTGGTAAGATTGGATTTCAAAATTGGAATTAATGTTATGGATTGGGAAATTGATGGATTAAATGTACATTTGGACTAGGACAAATGTTAAGTGGTAGGATAAATTGTTATATGAAAATTAGGGTGAATAAGCCTTAAATTGAGTGACATTTGACATAGTTAAATGTGTGACAAATGGACTAGTAATTAAATGACAATTGGACTAATTATTATGTGACATGTGGACTAATCTTGGAATGACAAGTGGACTGATTTAGTAGGGGACAAATGGCAACTTAATATGTGGACTAGTGGCAGCTGATTAATTAGGCAAATGTATTACATGCCTTAAGACATATGGTGAGTTTAAAAGTTGACACCTAGCATGATGATGGAGCAAATTCTAGCAGCAATGTTTCTGCTGTTTCCCTCACCTTTCTCCATCGAAATTGCTCCAAAGTTTCTCTATATTTTGATCTTAACCCTAGCTAGAGTTTTGCACAAAAATCACACCTAAATCCTTCACCAAATTGCCAAGAAAACTAGCTGATTATGATCTTCATATTGCTATCCGAAAATCACCTTGCTTTCACCATAAGTTTGTGTTGATTTTGCTTGCATGGAGACTTGGCTTAATCTGAAGTTTTGTGTTGGATTGGAAGCCTAATAAGTAAGTAACAATCTGAGTTTTATGGCATGTCAAATGATATAAGAATGATGCTTGAATTGGAATGAAATGCATGTGATATTGGTGAAGATATGTGATGGAAAATGTTACATAAACTTGGAAATTTTTTCTGTTTTGTTTTTGGTTTATGAAAACTGTGGGATATAGATTGATTTATGGATGAATTGGGTCTGGATTTTAAGTATAATGAAGGTGGATTTATGCCAAATAAAGATGTTAATTTGATGTTATTGAATTGGGAAAGAACTAGGACTGCATGCATAATAATGTAAAAGTTTCTGGTTTGATAATTTGTGAGCTATTAATTGAAAAATTTTGAATTGGAATAAGAGATGTTATTGATGAGGAATTGGAGTATGATTCAAGCCTAATAGTGATATAATTGATGAACTATAAAGAGGTTGTTTAACCTTATTATAAAGTGTAAAACAATCTAGAAAAAAATGAAAGAAGAATTGTTGGAATATATTAGCTGTAGTGTTTTCACTGAACATGCATCGGTATTTTAGCCATAACTTGATCTGTAGACATCTAAATGTGATGATTTTAAGTTTAGATTAAGTTAGAGATATAGGGATATATTTTTTATGAAGGAATCAAATTTTAATGCTGTCTCTAAGAGTTTCAAAATTTGGCTTGAAGTTGAGTTTTTGGATTCTATCACTGTAACAGTCTGTATAATTTTAGGTATAACTTGCAGAATACTGAACCAAATTGTATGAACTTTAGTTCATTAAAAACTTAAGACATATGGGAACATGTTATTAGAAGAATGTACTACCTAATTACTTCATTTTATATGCCATAATGGCCATACAAAACTGACCCAAAACCTGTCCTGAGAAAATCTGGAAAACTAATGAAGGAATTGGATGGGAACTTTTGGATAACCCATCCCACAATTGTGGGAAGCCATATACTATTGTAGAAATTGCATGGCAGTAAATAAAATGTTCTTTTTTGTGATTCTTGAACCAATTAAGGATAAGGTACTTAACTATGATGCATTTGGACTTGATTGGGGCTTAAAATGAACCTAATTTGATGTGAAAAAAGTTGGTTAAATGTTTGATAAGTTTTGATTGATAATTAATGTTATACCTTAAGGAAAAGATGGTTTGATATCAATGTATCTAAGTTTGGAATGAAGGAGTGTTAAAGGAATGAAGATGTTCTTGTAAATGGAAATGTATTTCAAAGGTTATGAATAATGCATTAGGAAGGAATGAATGAGAATTGGGAATTTTGTGAATTCTTATGATGCTAGAAAAAGGTTATTGAATTTATGGTTATTGAATTGAGCATGATCAAGTGTATTTAAGGTATTAACCTAAGTGTTAGCAAGACATATTCAAATGATAATGTTTGAACGAGTATGAATTGTGAATAAGGAAACATACCATGGATAGTCATTAAGCATGCATTGCACATGGCACATATATATGTGCATAGTTGAATATGTATTTGATTGATCAAGTTAGTAATGTGTACAATGTATAAGTATTTAGATGCTCAAGACGTACGTCATCGTTCCAACATTGCCAGACCATCTAGGCAATAGCATATACGGGAGCGTACTTTGAGTCAACCTAGATGATATCACTAGGATTGATTTATTTATGTTTCTATTTAATTCCTATATATTGAACTAGTAATGAATTGATTGTGATTTGTTTATGAATTCTGGACTTTAATGGTCCAAGTAGTTTGATATTCAAGAATGTATTGGAAGTGTTCTGTTTGCATTTGAATTCTGAATGGTATCTGTATACTCAACGAAAGTTGAATGTCGAATATAGGTTCGATAAATATGAGATGATGTCTGTTCATCATAAATGGATGCTATACATGGTATATTCGGTTATTTGATGCATTTCATAAAATACATGTTCAGATAAAGGCGTTGTGATCAGAGTAACCACTCTGAATGAGCTTTAAACTCATAATTCTACACGTAGAGCTTTGCTCCGTGATTTCTGTATCTGACTGTGCCCAACGGGCCAGTATCTGTATCTATATTTGAAAGGCGCTCGGTCGCAACAAATAATAACGAATCTGGAGTCTCATATGCATCTACATTTGTATACTTATGATCATGAAATATATTATCATGAAATCTTTTCTGAAATTGTGATGATTAAGAGATATGCCATGATAATGTGATTGATTAGGTTATTCATGTTCTGAAAGAATGTTTGTGAAATTGGTTGATTATATGATTTTTGTGTATTTGACCTGAGTGAGATCATCAATGATGGTTCACTAATTGACTTCGCAAAACTCATCAAAAATTACAGCGTGGCTTTTCAGATACGAGATAGGAGACCTAGTTCCTAAGATTGTCTAGAGGAATATTTTGCATTAAGTTATGGCTCAAAGGTCTGTCAGTTGACATTAGAAGAGTTATAGTTTGTAATTTGTAGTTTGTTGTCATATAGAACTTTTGTATAAGGATTGTAAATATTTGTTTCAATGAATACAGTATAAACTTTTGTCAATGAATGAAATGAAGTGTTAGTATTGTATATTCTTTATGATGTCATTTAAGAGATTATGTTTGCTCTAACATATTATTATCATAGGATATGTACTTAAATGTCCTATGGATGTTCGGGTATATACTCTATGGTAGTGGGATGTTACAATATGGGTCTTGCCCAGACCGATTGTGGCCCATTTTCTTCGTCATACTTCATCCCATTAATTTAAATCACATATCGAACTACTTAATTAGCTTTTAATTGGATCAAATTCGATTCGCTTAACCTTGAATTTATTAAAAACTGAAGAATGTAATTAATTGTTGTCCAATATTAATTAAAAATTTCCAACTTCTCTATCATAGAATGTACCTGAATTCTTCAGCTTGGCACTTCCACATTAGTGTAGATTAAACAAGAACCTGAATTTAGGTCAAATTTCAAGCAGATATTAGCAGTTTAAGGTTTTAACAAACGGCAAAACTCCAGGTGACTTGTTAGAAACAACATAAGAAATGCCACGCAAGAAAACTTGTATTGCTTTGTGCTCAAATCAAAGCCAAAAAGGGGTTGAGCACATATTATTTCGACTTGGCTAGTACAATTATGGATTGCCACGGATCAGCTCAACTCTTCCCTCCAAACAGCTTCTGGAGAGTGATGACAACATTCTCGTCCAACTGGAAGGCCTTACTGTGAACTTCAGGCTTGATAGGAGGATTGGACCCACAGACAGCATTTGCGACTGTAATGACACCAGGATTTTGGCTGCTCAAACTAGCAATAGCAACTGCACTGGTCTTAGCAATATTCAACTGGAAGTGAATGAGTCCAAGTGGAAAACGCAATCACATCTCCTGCTTTCAGGACTTTGAATATAAGGCGATTATCTGGGTTGGATGTGACAAAACCGGCAAAGAGTTCGCCCTCCACCGCTCCACGACTAGTAGGATTTCTGAGCCAAGAGGGTGAAAGTGGGAAGGGTTTGACCCACCATTTGGTGCATAATCTATACGAGCCAGAGAATGCCAAGAGTGTTTAGACCTGGTACTTGGTCCACGTTTAGCAGAGTCACATTTGATCCAACATTGTTCTCAGTGTTTCTTGGAACGTGGAGCCCTGAAAAGGAGAAATCTTCTGCCTTCACGAGCTTTGGATCCTTGCAGAACTTCCCATTCACAAATACTGCATGAAATATATGTTTCATGATAAGTAACCGTGACAAAAAAAAAGGTTTAACAATGGC
>JAOTAX010000008.1:31720500-31741033 GCA_025629825.1 Erythroxylum guanchezii | reverse complement strand
TTAATAACCTATCATAATCTCATATAACAATTCATATTCTTGACTCTTCTTTTTCTTTGCACAAGAATAATTCACCATAAATTTCTCATTTCATGTTATAATTTAACTCGCAAATTCTAAGAAAAGTTCAGGGTCCAACAATGCACGTTCTTCATTTGTCCCACATTGGAGCTGCCAAATGTCAACAATATATTAAGCCATTTGTCTCTCACTTATTGCTGCCACTTGTCAATTTACTAACTATGCCATTTGTCAATGCATCAACTATGCCAAATGTCACTAACTCATAGTCTTAGTCGTTCCATATTTGGCCACTCGACAATTTTCTTAATCCAAATATACATTTTAATACCTCAATTCTCTAATGGTATCAATTGATTCCAATTCACTAAGTAGGATCCATTAAACCCAAAATTCAAGTCAAATGCAATTCTCAATTATCTCACGATTTTTAACACCTATCATACATGTACTTTCATAAACATGTAATATTCCAATTAGGGTACAATTTGGGGCCTTACAGGATAGTCAGATAATTGTATCTGTGACCTGTCTTGAATGTTTAGGAGAACCTTAACTTATGGAAAACATTCCCATTCTACAAATAAGTCTCTCACTGGTACACTAACAACTAAGCTCATGATTATAAAGCTTGATGGGTTGTAGAGCTTATAGGAATCTATCCTCGACATGACAGATATTATAGCTAACTAAAGACCCTGGGTATGATAGTTCTTGACTCCTTCTTAGTACAATCCATTATAAACTCGTTACCTCCTAAGTATAGACCTTTTCAAATTAACTACAACATTATAAAGGACAGGTAGAATGTTGAATTGTCTAACATGCTCATTTAGGAGGAAACAAGTCTAAAGAATTTAGGAGTTCATTATATTAACCTTTTGGGTCAAAGAGCTAGCAAGATCCATATGACAAAGGCCAAGAAACTTTAAAAGAAAGTGCCTACTAAAGTGGCACAGGTTGTTGCTAAATGTCATTTTTGTAAGAAAGAAGGACACTATCAAAAAGATTGTTTGAAACGTAAGCCTTTGTTCAAAAAGAAAGGTACATCTAACCTTTTTGTATTTTCCAAACTAAACTTAACTAAAGTTCCTCTTAATATTTGGTGGCTTGATTTTGGAGCTACTACTTAAGTTTCCAAAGTGATATAAGGATTCCTTATAATCTAAACTATAAATCCAATTGAGAACTTTCCATTCTTGGGAAACTGTAAAGAAGGTCCTAATTGAAGGCATATGGACTTATTGTATAACAATAAAAACTCTCCTTTTACCTTCAGTTTATAGAAACTTAATTGTTGTTTCTAAACTTAATGAAAGTGAGTTTATTTTTAAATTTGGTGATGGTTGTTTCAGTTTATTTAAACATAATTACGTTATTGCTTTTGGAATTCTTATGGACTTTTTTATATAAACTCCTTATTATTTAAGCTATTTTTATCTTTATGCTATTCATTTATCTCCATCTCATAAGTAAGTAATCCAATTAGCTCTTTTAATGGCTAGGTGTTCAAACTTTTTAATTTCTTATATGAACATCACATTTTCCTTCCAAGTCTTTACTGATAAGAAATTTATTCACCTATTTAAGATAGACAAGTCGTTTCAAGACCTTTAAGAGCTTTAGTAATAAAAATGGACTAATTTTTCTATGTAAAATAGTTCATATTATTGCATTAATAAGCTCAAGTCAGTGTCTTTATCTATGATATCAAGTATATGCCATATATATGGGTTATTTCATATATGGACACCTATTAAACTTATTTATGCCTAGACCATAAAAAATTTATACTACTTTGCTATTTAATGCATTGAATCTCTTATCATTCTTATTAACTCATGCATATCCTTTGGTTCTTTAGTCTTCACTTTATCTATAATTATAACTTTCATTATGATAGAAGGATCATCCTTTAGAACTCTCCAAATATCAATTCTTTTGGGTAAAAGGAAGTGTTCCATTATAGTTTTCTAATATATGTCGTTGTCACCATAAAAAAAGGGATTTACCTAATAGATTGGCTATCTTAACTAAAAAAGTTATAAAAAAATATGTTACATTGATATTTGCTAAAGTTTTGCTAGAAACTACATAAAACGAATGAGATCCTCTATAATATTAGTTATTGCGTCTTGAATGAGAATTCTGCTATCTCTCTTCCTTCAATAGGTAAGAGGATCCTTTTTTTTTTGAAAAAGTAAATTGAATAAATGAAGGAAGAATTAGAGTACATAGGCGTTAAAAATACAAATCAGAAAAGCTACTACAAAAGTGAAAGGAAGAAAATGAGGAGCTGAGTATCAACATGAAGCCTCAAACAACAGAAAGCACTAAAAGAAAAAATTGAGATGCAAACCCACAGCCCAACAAACAGCAGAGGCCCCCATATAAACGTCAGATACATACCGCTGTGCAAAGATTAGAGTTGCAAGAGAAATGGAGATTCCTGGACCATATAATCTCGCAAATATCAGAGATTAACTGTTGGATCCCGTTTTTGAAGCCCAACCCTTGAACCATAAAAGGTGAGCATATTATTGCTTGTCATACAAATGTGAGCATAATCCAATGAAATCATGAAGCTTAAAGTCTCATACCATTCCAATTTTTTTTTATCAATTGAAAAACGACAATCCAGTCTTATGATTATGTCCTCAATCATATTGTACCTGCCAAAATTCTCCGAGAGAAACTCCACTAACCCCTTCGGGAAAAGTTTGTCGTGGTGACAAATATAACTTCGCCTCTGTGACCTTGAAAGATTGCCTTCGCCGCGGCGAAGCCGAGGAGTTTGTTGTGGCAAACGAACGGGAACTTCTACTGAGGTCCTTCAGGAAAAGTTCGCCACGACGAAACGCCTGGAATCTCAACCCCTAAACCTAAAATTTCCAATGGTTTCTACTTCACTCTTATCTTACTTTCAATTTACGTTGTCCCAAATTCACTCCCTCTAATGCATCATCATTCCATAACAATTCAATACCAATATTATTTCATCATACTCTATAATCTCCACTCAACATCATCCATACATGATTTATAATTCATTAACATCAAAAGATAAGAGTTCTTTACAAAGCTAAAGTGACATTTCAAGCCACAATACATCAATGTCTCAACATCCCAAATTACATAACATACTTGAACCAATAATACTTAAGATGCGACTAAAACCTCATGGTTACAAAATCTAGCTTAAAATACAAAAATATGCATAATCGAAGTTAGGTTTTGACTCTCTTTCACTCCATCTTTTGCTCATCACCTGGACATAGGAAGGAGAATGGGAGTAAGCTTACAGCTCGTGGGTAACAATTTTATAGTCGGTAACAAGCAAAAACCATTTATGAAAACTCGTTTTCATTGAACATTTGCATAACCATTGTAATATCACAACAAAAATCACAAATCACTTGTTTCACAAAATTTTCAATTTGTCAAACAATTCATAAACAATCATAAATCATGCATTCATCAAACTTGCCAATATATTCAAACATATAAGCACATCAAAATGATTTGAGAGGTCCATAAACACAACGAGCTAGCACATTTCCCAAGAAAGATCCTGTGTAGTCGTAAACAGAACGAGCTAACACAATTCCATATAGTGGTTTTGTGTAGTCGTGAACATGAGGGAGTCCTTGAAGGAGCTCCATGCCACTAGCGGGCAGGCGGGAGAAGTCTTTAGTCGAAGTGTACTTGACATACAGAATGGACCTAAACCAAACCCACATAACATGTATTTCATAACTTGTAAACTTGTTGCCCAAAATGGCACATTTTCAAACTTACTTTCATAAACATAGTATCCTTTCAAAAATCACTTTCACATTCTTTTCATAAATCATCAACACAGAAATCACATACCAAATACATAACATCTTCTCAAAGCACTCAAAAAAACAATCATTGGACATTCATAAAATAGTTGAAATCGTTTATTTTCCATCATTTGAAAGAAAACCTTAATGGCCTATTACCCAATTGTAAAAATATAACCCACCGTTAATTTCCTTGCTTGTTACTTGCTCAAATGTGTCCTTCCTCTTGCTTCTCTTGCCTCACTTGATTTCTTTAAACAATAACCAAAAACCCAAACCTTCGGGTCAATTTTCCATGATCATTCTGATCAACTAAATGAAGAAATTTGATAATACTTTCTTTTAGAAAAATGTTCTCCATTGTATTAAGTTTCTAATGACACCAAAATCATTCAATTTGGTTCAGAAATCTAAAAGTTATAACCCAAACATTTTTAGACTATTCTTATACTGAAATAACATTCTATGCTCAACTTCCATCCAAAATTTGAAATTCTTAGAAACTGAATTGGAACTTGATTCCTTCATAGAAATATGTCTCTAGTTTACTCTAAATAAAAAATCACTCAATTTGGAAATCTACAGAAAAAGTTATGCCCAAAATACCAACACATGTTTTGTGCTAGAAAGTTGGTCGTGGCGAACTTTTACAGAAACGTACTGGGAACATTTTTTTGCTACATTTTCCAACTTTTTATTTCCCACATTTCACATATAACCCATCTAAATACTAAACCATCTCTCTTACTTCATTTCAACCCAATATCATTCACAACAAAATCATAATCTACATTTGATCATTAGCCAAACAATAACACATTTATATAAACCATTCCTCAACAATTTCCTACACATATTTACTTCATTCCTACTTCTAACTATCACCAAAAATGCTTCATTTAACAAATCAAGAAGGGTTAGTGCTTATACTTACTTGTTTCGCTTCAAGATCTTCAAACTTCTTCAAGATCTTTAAAACCCTAGCTTCCTTATTTTCTTTTCTTATTCTTTTCTCTTTTTTTTCTTCGTCATCCACGTTTCTTTCTTCTCTCAAATGCAAGACACACTTCTCTTAATACCCTAAATGAATGTGCAAAGTCCATTTTGCCCCTTCCCTCATGCCTTATGTCTTAAAATGCTTAAGTGAATGCCAAAATTGCCCTTATACATATACATTCTTACAATTTAATTCAACTAAACCATATAATAAAATCCTACTAACATTTACATAATAATTAACTCCACACAAAAAGATCCCATAAAGACCTCATAATTTATTTAAATCATGCTTAATTCAACAAGAAAAATTTCATGGCCAACAACTTTTGAAAAACACAAGGCTTTAGTCGGGAGTTTCTCTTAGAGAATTTTGGCAGCTACAATATGATTGAGGACATAATCATAAGACTGGATTGTCGTTTTTCAGTTGATAAAAAAAAATTGGAATGGTATGAGACTTTAAGCTTCATGATTTCATTGGATTACGCTCATGTTTGTATGATGAGCAATAATACGCTCACCTTTTATGGTTTAAGAGTTGGACTCCGGAAACGTGATCCAACATTAGCAAAGAGAGTAAGTTATCTTGAGTCAAAGATTTGAGATGAAAGCGGCGAAGATTCCGTTCTCGTCAAAGCGGATCCTTACAACATCTTCTTTGTCACAGATGAAGGGAAACACTTACATTTATCTTCCTTTTTTTAACAAGTGAAGAGGAACCTTTTACAATGTTTATTACTCACTTAATTGATCCCGCAAATGCTCAAGAACAACTTAGAAACTCTCTTCTTGATCATATAATATACTAGAGGTTCATATCAAGATCACACATACATGAATATAAAGAAACTCTCTCATAATCTCCTCAAGACTCCATTTAGAGCCTAACATCCTTCCCATAACTTGTATGATATCTATTTTCATTAAAAGCAACCAAATATACCTGTTTAAGTTAAAAACTAATTATATAATGGCCAAGAACAATGACATCAGTCGACCTTACTTTTTTAATCAACCAATGACCAATAATTTGATCGACCTACTAGCAACTTATGTCTTAGCATAAAACATTAAAACCTTATTAAATTCTAATTTTCTAGAGTTCGGTCAGCTTATATCAATCGATATCTAACCAAAATACAATACACATACATCAAACACGTACTAGGTCAACTTATGTCCTTTCTAAAACAACGTTTAACATTCAAAACCTAACATAGATCGACCTATCTCCTTTATAAGTTCACTTAAGTCACTCTAAGCTAGTTTTTTAAAATTCTCAATTTCTTTCAAGGATCAAACCAAATCTTTAGACAAGATCTTGATTTATAACTATTTTAAAAGTTCCCTAAAGGTCATTTGATGCATCAATAAGGTTTCATTAAACTCGAAACTATTTTTATTATAAATTATTTGTATGTTATTTACACAATGGAATATGTTCATGAAATATCTAGTCCTTAGACCACTAACGTTACAAATATATTGCAACATCCAACCACTTGACCTTGAAACTTCAAATTTGGCAATTATGAGTTATACTGAGGTGTGTTTCATTCATGTAGATGGCCCATTAACCTTTACTTGAAGTGTCTTCTTTTACCTCTAGAATGATTGAGGTTTTCTTTCCTTGCATAAATATCCAAGTTGTCGTGGTTACTTTTTGTAATACAGGGTCCATATTCTATTAAATTTGCTAAAGGGAGAGATGCCTGGGGACGAGATGAGGAGGGAGGGAAAATGTTTTGGGTAAAGCATTGTATACGGCTGATAAATGGAAAACATTGGACGGTCCAGATTAAGAATTGGGGACTGTAGACCCTGAGAATGGCTGTGATATAGATTAGAATTTGGCGCCAAGCTTATACTTTATTAGCGTACGACAATTTCACTCTCTCTCTTTCTCTCTCTGTTTGCAAATGAAACGACAGAGATCGATATACTCCTTCATCCAAAAGCCCTCGCCGGCGGAATGCAACTCAGACGCTGGAAACATTCTCGATGAGCGTCCAGTCCCGTGGAAGCATCGCAATGACAACAGCAGCCGTTCGATTCAACCGCCGAGCGGTTGTTTAGTGGATTCATCTCTGGAAATAAGAGGAACAGATACTCCTCCGGAGAAAGTGCCTCGTCAGGTTTTCCCGGAGAACTCCACGAGGGGCGAGAACTCTGGTGGTTCCTCACTTTTCTCGAGCATATTGCACAAGTTCGGGAAGGTCGACGTCGCAGAACAGCTCCATGATAGGTGAGACATCCACCTCTTCTGTTTTTTTGATTTAGGGGCTTATTGTTCTTTTTATTGTAACCTTACTTCTTTGGATTGTCGTTCAGGGTTTCTTTTTCTTATATAATGATTTTGCTCAATATGACTTTTGGATTCAGTCATTCCAAAAATTTCTTAGGTGCATCTCATATTTTGAAGTGTTGAGTCTAGTTCAAACTTGAAAGAAAAACAACGTCAATAAGCTTCTTTGAAATGTTATAACCCTTGTTCCTGCATGTCCCTCGAGTATTCGGTCGGCGAGTATGCTTTTGGTCCTCAATAGCACTCTTACTTGGATAACATTTTTTTAAAAGCTGTTGTCCTGCTTTCTGTAGTATTCTTGTAGTTGTTCATATTCTCTGAAGTTGTTGCAGGAACCAGGCTCATGACTATTCTACTGATGGATTGCAAAAGAAAGAAGTGCCTGCTCTGCGCCCTGATAAGGACAAAAAATGCATTTCCAATAGCCTTAGTGATCATGAAAGCCTTATAAAACATGAAACCAAGGATGATGTTGTTGGACCAGACACACCAGGTACGCGACCTCTTGTTCCTCGTTTGAAGCGGGTTCAAGAGGATGCTCACCAGTCTGCGGATAAAACTGATTCTTGCTCCCCAATTACTAGCAAAAGAGTGAAATTGCTTCAGGATTCTAGATCTCTAAGCAAAAATCATTCTAAAATAAATGACCCAACTAGCAAGTTTGAGTGGCTTGACCCTTCAAGAATTAGGGATGCTAATGGAAGGAGGCCCAACGATCCCCTATATGACAAGAGGACACTTTACATACCACCTGATGCGTTGAAGAAGATGTCAGCATCTCAAAAACAATACTGGAGTTGCAAATCACAATACATGGATGTTGTACTCTTCTTTAAAGTGGTTAGTTAATGCTACCTCAGTTTCTGCCGCCCCACCATCTATTTTCATATTTTTCTTCAAATTTTCTGTTTTTCCTATTCGATAATTGCACTTAAAAGGTAACATGGTAGTTGACAATTGAATCCAAATTTTCCCATCTCAGTCCGCTAACTGGGGGACTACAAGATTTAGGTTAAGTGACTTTGAAGGCTAGCATCCTGATTAGTAAACATTAGCACCAGCTTATTCTAGATGAGGTTTCAAGTGATTCATTTTCTACTTTAACTCGGTTCTCATCCAAAGCTTATCCAGGGAATCTTGAACATATCTTGATTTGTGGGTCTTTGAGTTGCTTCCATGTCCTGTCAATGACTTATGGTCAAATGTAGGGAACATTTTATGAACTATATGAATTGGATGCTGAAATTGGCCACAAGGAGCTTGACTGGAAAATGACATCTAGTGGTGTTGGGAAGTGTCGGCAGGTGATTGAAAATTTTCTTTTTGTAAATTCTTATTCAGCTATTATTTTCCTGTTACATCTTGAATGCGCATTCTGACATTGTTTAGCTTCCTTTTTGGTTAGGTTGGCATATCTCAGAGCGGGATTGATGATGCTGTGGAGAAGTTGGTTGCTAGAGGGTAGGGCACAGTAGGAAATTTTCTTTACTGCTAATTCTTCTCTTTTCTTTTGTGCTTTCTCATTTGTACAATATGAATTGGGGAATATTGGGAGGTTTTACTACTGCTATTCAATTATGCGACTACATTTTCTAATTCATTATCTACTTATCACTATCTGAAATGCAATAACCTATTTTAATTTTTCATGGAAGCAAGGAAGTTAATAATGTTCCAGGAGAAGAGAATGAGAGAGTAGCCTAGTGGTTGTAGTTACCTTCACAAAACTTCTGAGGTCTTTGATCCAAATCCTAACCAGAGTGGGGTAGGCATTTGGAAAGGGGATGGTTACCCCATATTGTGTAAACCGCTCTAGATTCCGATGAACATAAAAGTTCCACGAAAAATAATCATTGTTTAAAGAATGAGAGGGAATAAAAAATAGATAATGAGACGCATTTGTTAACTTGCTTCCATAGCTTTTTGGTCATTAGTTTGGAAGGAGATGGTAACAGATCATATATGACATGTCAAGGCCTTATTTAAGTAAATATTTAATCTATGTTATGTTTTCTTTAAAATTGATGTGGTTTGTTCTGGCTCATATGTTTATTACAATATACCAGGGTAGTCAAGTGGTTGTACCTTGTGTTGATCTAAAATATCCGCATTCATCTTATGCTTTTTGTCATTTTTTAAAGGTATAAAGTTGGGAGAATGGAGCAGTTAGAAACATCTGATCAAGCGAAAGCTAGGGGTGGAAATTCTGTGAGTACCAAATGTTGCTTTAGAATAGACAAGTGTACCCTAATTTGTACTTGTTTTTTCTTAACCAGTGATACCTAATATTTGTTTTCTCCTCCTCCATATGCGATGCATCTAATTATTGAATGGTAAATTATTTGTATAAACTCTAGCAGCAGGTATATATTCAACATACATCTAACAAGCTGCTCAATAAGCCAGAGGGAAAGGACAACAAGAGATGATGGATAGACGCCTTTATGTCTTACCTGTGAAATAGTTTAAAAGCTTTATTTGAAGTCCTAATTAGTTCATTGGTTTGTCCTCTTTAGGATGGTAATTCATATATTGGGAATTTTTTCATTTAACAATTGAGCTTTGTTAATGAGTATAATTCCAAGCAAAATAAGTAGGATAGATGCCTTAAATTTGTTCTTAATTACATTTTAAGGCCTTCCTCTTTCCTGCTATTGTGTTGGTTGGATAAGCACCAGAAGTGACCTCTGATGTTTGGAATTTTAGGTAATTTCTAGAAAATTAATTCAAGTTGTCACGCCATCAACCACAATGGATGGAAATATCGGCCCTGATGCTGTTCATCTTCTTTCCCTGAAAGAGGTATTTGGATTTTCACTAAGAAAAACTGGCTGTATTATGCACCTTTTCAAATAGTGCTCAAAGTTACTGAACTCAATAAAGGCAAATCTTTGTTCAGTAGTCTTACCTTCAAAAGTACCACGGCAGTTTGTATGTTTCCTATACTTGCCACCACCATGTTATAAACTTGTCTAAGCAAAGTTATAAACGCAGTGTCACTTACATGGCCAACATTTCTTTTCTATCACTTTTTTGAAGTTTTGGAAGTTAATAATCTTCATATCTTAGACTTTCATTTACGCAAGTTCTGTTTGTAATAAGGTGAATGATTGCCTAAAAACCTCATTGCTTTATGTTCTTGCACCACCTACAGGCCAGTAATCAACACAATAAAGTAAAGTGACTGTAGAGTGTTTTAGTTGCATTGTCCATACTTTACAGATTGTGTTTTGCAGTTCTTTTTATTTATTTGCTCATATCTTTTTGTCTAAAAATTTGGTTTCTTAGCCACCCTTAGCTTTTCTGCCCTTAGTAATTGTTGCAACCTTTTCAAATGTAATTTCTCAACTATTTTCAGCCAAAAAGTTCGCTAAGCTACCTTATCTCTATGACTGATTTAACTTTGCTCTTAGGGCCAGAATGGACCTGATGATAATGGAACTGTTTATGGATTTGCTTTTGTTGATTGTGCTGCTGTTCGATTTTGGGTGGGCTACATTTGTGATGATGCTTCTTGTGCGTCTTTGGGCACATTACTGATGCAAGTATGCTTTTTGACTTCCTTATTTGTGTAATGTTCATTTAGCAATAACTAGAAATTCAAGTTCTATTTTCTCTGATGGGTTTTGGTTGTAGGTTGCACCTAGAGAAATTTTATATGAAACTAAAGGTTAATGCATTCTCTTCTTTTTTCTCTGAGATTTCTCATCAGTTCACTTTTTTTTTTTGGCTGCAATTGACGTTATGATTTTACATGTTAAAGGGCTGTCCAAAGAAACTCATAAAGCAATCAGGAAGTACTCATTGAGTGGTGAGTTTATATTTACAGGTTCAGTTAATTTTAATTGTATGACTACCTAAAAGTTAATAATGTTGACACCCTGTGAATTGCTCTAAGACCTCAAAGGAAGTGAATATCACACTGTATATAGTAGTATTGGCTTGCTTGTGGAAATACAGGATTCAGTTTTTAATTAGAGAAAATTAAATGCAGTACTATAAATTGCAATCTAAATGAAAGCACTTCTGGCAACAGCTTGTAAGACGCATGATTTCTGAACTTTTAATTTGCAAAAAAGGTGCTGACATTATGCTAGAAATAACATGTTTATTTGTAACTTTATTGTTTGTCAGAGGACGTTATTCGGAAAAGATGAATACTTAAATTGAGTGGAGAGTTGATAAAATTTGGAGTCCCTTATGTGAATCCTAGGTGCAAAGTAATTTAAGGGATCTTCTTGCATACTTGCTTCGTTTCACCTTTCCCAAGTAACCGTGCTTCACGTCCACATAGCATTTCCATATGTTAACAATTATTAGTCCTTTGTCTACCTCATCTGCCATGATGCTTGATTATGCATCTAGTCCTTGAAACTTGTTACCTGCATTTTAAGTATCTGCGGGTATTGTTATTATCTTCACTTATATTCGGAACATAAATGATCACTCTACTAACCCTGTCATATCTCTGAGCTACTATTAGCCAATTATGACAACTGGAAGCATTACGAACTACTAACAGTTTTTGCTTTCTCTTGAAGGTTCTACAGTGCAGCTGACCCCAGTCATGAGTTTTGTGGATGCATCTGAAGTTAAAAATTTGGTTCAGTTGAAGGGTTATTTCCAAAGATCTTATAACAGCTGGAGTAATGTACTTGAAAGTATAGAGCATCAAGCTGTAACACTATGTGCTCTTGGTGGACTCATTGATCATCTTTCCAGGTTGATGGTACGTCTGCTTTTTATCATCCTCCACAAAAAAAAAAAAAAAGAAAAAAGAAAAGAGGGAAGCCAAAATAGAAGTATATGTTGATAATTTGCTTTTATTTTCATACAGTTAGATGATATCTTATCTGTTGGAGATATACTACCCTATAAAATTTATGAGGGCTGCCTAAGGATGGAAGGTCAGACAATGGTTAATCTGGAGATCTTCGGTAATAATGTTGATGGTGGTTTACGAGGCAAGTGTTTTCTCCCAGCTGCCTCTCAATTGTTAAACTTTTTGTAGTTAAGGGGTGTTTATCTTCGTGGACTTAGGTACATTATACAAATACCTTGATAGCTGTATGACATCATCTGGAAAGAGACTTTTGAGAAGGTGGATCTGCCACCCACTAAAATCTGTTGAAGGTATTCACGATAGGCTTAATGTGGTTGAGCAACTAAGATCACACACAGAAGTTATGCTTGTTATTACGCAATATCTTGGCAAGATTCCAGACATAGAAAGGATGTTTGGGCAAATAAGGGCTAACTATCAGGCATCAGCTTCTCTTGCACTGCCCTTAATAGGAAAAAAGCTGCTGAAACGTCGAGTGAGTTCTCTGAACAGTTGTTTAAATGGACTTGTTTGGGAGGACTTATTAATGTTCTATATCCTCTGATACTACCTGAAGTAAAGAATATAGGCATTTATTGTTTATAGTTATTTTACGCTGCTGAAACATTTTCTTCTGATAAATGGTTGTTTTACAGTTTATGATCAGCCACTATTTATGAACCTATCATGTAGATCATATTGACCTTAGCGATCAATGTCCAATAAATTTTAATTATCTTAATCATATCATCATCATGCATATTTTGGATCTTATATAGGTTTCACTTTCTTCATCCACGTTTTTCATTTAAAGATATTGAGTGAATGCAGTCGATATACTGGATAAGAATAATTTGAACACTGATTCTTATCAGATGACATATTTTTGTTATATGCTGTTGTCTATTAATTTCCTTCTCTCCTGGCATCTGATTTGTTTTCTAAGACTGAATGTACAAGAATAAAATGATGCAAAGATTTTTCTTTTTTTTGTTGTTGTTTCTCAAGCAGCAATATAGTTTTAAAGTGCTTTTCAATTGTTGTGACACGTTTGGTTTTGCAGGTAAGAATTTTTGGTTCTCTAGTGAAAGGACTTCGGATTGGAATGGATTTGTTACTTTCATTACAGAATGAAAGGGAAGTGATCTCATCATTATCAAAAATATTTAAACTTCCAGAACTAAACAGTAGTTCTGGGCTAGACAAAATTCTTTCTGAATTGGAAGCAGCTATTGATAGTGAATTTCCTAGTTATCAGGTCTGCTTCTTTATGATTTACATTCTTGTGTTGTTGGGATGTTTGAACCATAACATCTTGTTCATTCCCTCTGTGCTTGGATGCTTTTGCATATGCCAACATGATATTTTTCTTCTCACAGAATTTGTTCACATCATTTTTTGGTCAATTATCTTAAGCATATTTTATGAATGTTATTTTATTCTCCATTAGATTTTCTTGTATTATCTCTCTATTATGTTTTTGAATAATTTCAATGGAAAACTACCTAACTTATAGCACCTTTAGTTCATAAATGATTGAGAGTAATTTTGAAATATGAACAATAAAGGAAAGAATGTAGGAGAGAATATGGACATAGGATTTACGTGATATTGTCGTTGATATATAGTTTAAGGAGCCTTATTTAAGGGAGAAATTATATAAATATTAGATAATAATATTTCTTAATTTATAGAATAATATTGGACTTAATTAAAGATAGCATAGATGCTTCAACTTGTTACATATAAAAGTAATTAATAACATAAGCTCTTTTTACTTCAGAACAAATTCACTGAGCCAACAGTACTCTCCTCACCTGGGAAGAGATCCATCAAACCACCCTTCCTGAGCTGAACAAATAATAAAAGAACTCTTCTCGTTTGGGAAGAGATTCACCAAGCCAACAATCAAAACAATCTTCTCACTTAGGAAGGAATTCACCTAACCAACAACACTTTCAAGTCATGAAGTCTTGAACTCACAAGGGTTCGAATAAAAACATTTGACTTGTACAACAACCAGCTGGTTAATATATATGTAAAAGGAAAGAATGTAAAAGGAAAAATAGACATAATATTCCGTGGATTGGCCATAAAGGCTTTCGGCCACGGACACAACTACCAAAAGGCTATATGTTTCTTATTGATAGTACAAGGAAAAGAAGACTGATGCACATATTAGGTAATAGCATTTCTTGATTTATAGAATAAAATTGGGGTTAATTAAGATTTTAGTAAATCAAATGTGACTACAGTCAATTTCTGAGTATTCTAAGAGTATCCTTTCTAATTTTTGCATTAGGTCTGTCTCCATAAGCATACAGCACTATAGAGACACATTATTCATTTTGCTGTTATTAAACAATTTGACTACTTATATATCTGTATTTTTCTAATTTATTCATGACATTGGTTTTTTAGTTTCTTACGTATTCCTGACATATGGTTGATATGAACAAATGGTCCAGAATCACGAAGTGACAGATTCAGAGGCTGAAACACTTTCAATACTGATCGAGCTATTTATTGAGAAAGCTACAGAATGGTGTGAAGTCATTAATGCTATCAGTTGTATTGATGTGCTGAGATCCTTTGCAGTTATAGCAACTATATCATGTGGTTCCATGTGTAGACCTGTCATTTTACCTGAGTCAAAAATCACAGCTTCCAAACAAAAGGCTGGAGGACCTGTTATTAAAATAAGAGGGCTATGGCATCCATTTGCCCTCAGAGAGCACGGAATAACGCCTGTTCCAAATGACTTGTTCCTAGGCGAGGATTTAGATGGTTATCATCCTCGCACTTTATTGTTGACTGGGCCAAACATGGGTGGAAAATCAACACTTCTGCGTGCCACATGTCTTGCTGTTATACTGGCACAGGTTAGGTTTGTTACTGTTCAGAATTTATGAACTTATGCATGGTTGGCCAGTATCCTCTTATGTGTATGGTAATAAAGCCACAGCAAACTCTCATATTCAGCCTACCTTTGAAGTCTACACCTTATGCTCTAGTTATGTTGTATTGCAGCTTGGTTGTTTTGTGCCTGGTGAGAACTGTGTCCTATCGCTTGTTGACATCATTTTCACTAGGCTTGGTGCCACCGATCGAATTATGACTGGTGAAAGTAAGTTAGATGAGGATAAAAGTTTTTAACCTTTTTATTAGTATGCTTCTCTTTTTAATATCCAAATTTGTTTCTTTGTACGTATGGGTTATTTTTCCTGGACTATCTTATGTTCTTTGGACTAAGTATTCAAGATTTTGAATTTAAAGCACCTTTTCTGGTGGTGTTTGTGATGTTGGATGGATAGAAAAGATATCAAACTAGTGGCAAAAAACTAAAAAAAAAAAGGAATCTGGGCTCTTGGGTATTGTTAGGTTGCTTGAAATTCAGATTTCAGTAACAGTTGTGAAACTTCAGAATTGGATTGCTGGGAACTTAAGCTGGAAAATTGCTGGAATTTTAGGAACGAAACAAACAATGGTGTTCTAGGAATCACTCATAGGACAGAAACTAGGAATCACTCATAGGATAGAAAACTAGGGATCCCACCTAAGATCCAAAAATCTCTTAGAAGAAAGCATCAGACCACCCAGGTAGATAAATTTGAGGCCTGCATTATATAAGGGTTGAATTCATATATATAGAAAAGTTAGAGCCTTTATCCTTGTAGAAAAGACCCTGTCCTTACCCACAGATTATCATAAAGAAAATCAGGAAATAGATGGGGCGTATATTGATAAAAAGATCAGTAAGATAGGATGACAGTGGCTTTTGAGAGGCTATCTCTCTCCCTGGACCCTACAGATCACCAATTAATTTTGATTCTGCTCACCTTTTTCCAGCCACATTCACCTTCCTTGTATATACTCGGTGGTTAACTAACCACCATAACAGATATCATAACGGCCATGTCTAATCATTCCTCTAGCAATCAGTAGGCTGACACTCAGGCTATTCTCATAACAAACCAGACTAACAACAGACTCCAACAAAAAGAAAAAAAACTGACTCAATAACTAACTGCTGAGCTGGACACTCTTTGGGTGGTCAAGCCTTCTTGCAGATTCTTCTTGCCCTTCCTTGCATGCACGAATTTGATTTGGGGCTTATCAAACTAAGATATTCAAAATTTAGTATTGAATCCTATTTTGATAGGAATTTTTAAACTATAAATAATTTTAAAATTTGAGCAAATTAGGACAGTATATCTAACTTATTGTTAATCCCTGTTTCGTAAGGGAAAACTTTTTACTTCAACTCCCACTTTGCCTTCTATCAAATTAAAGCTTGTGGTTGAATGATGTACCCTCTTTTATTTTGTTTATAAATAAGTTCTTTTGCATCAATTTCACTACTGTCTCACCGTTGGTAGATTTTGGTATCTCAGGGTTGAACCGTTTTACAATTGTGTCTTGGATATGATGTGAATCCGTTTTCAATTTCAACTTTTGTAATGCACACTGACAGTCATGTCATACATTAGAGTGTCACAATAAGCTTCCCAAAGACACATCCTGATTGTGCAAACTGGAAATGAATCTTGTCTTTTCCAGGTACATTTCTTGTTGAGTGTGCAGAAACAGCTTCAGTTCTTCAAAATGCCACTCAAGACTCTCTTGTTCTTCTTGACGAACTGGGTCGAGGAACAAGCACCTTTGATGGATATGCCATTGCTTATGCTGTGAGACCTCTTTCTTTGAGCATGTTGTATTTAATTTACTTGTGCATTAAATTTTCTAAGAATTAAAATGGTATCCCAGATTATTTATTCTCATAATCATACTAGCTCATGGGCAAATTAATGGTGTTAAATTATTGAATTTACAAAGGTGATTTGAATTGCAATGATTTCCCATCTTTTCTGACCTTAGATAAACAGTCTTAAGGAATGTAGAAATTACAAAGGCAAGGGATGCATGTTACTTTAGGAAATGCATTGCTGCAGAATGTATTTATAATGCTGGTGCAGGTACAACTTGTGTGTTTACGAACTCAGTATCTATCCAATCAATATCTGATTAAGGAGTAGAATATAGTTAAATTGAGAAATAACTTAATCTATTGGTCTTCTCCATCATAGAGCTAATGCTCCGTGCATATTTGAACAGGTTTTCCGCCATCTTGTTGAGAAGGTCAATTGTCGATTACTTTTTGCAACACACTATCATTCGCTCACAAAGGAATTCTTTCGTCATCCACATGTTACTCTGCAACATATGGCCTGTGCTTTTAAACCAAGTTCTGAAAAGCTTAGAGGTGATCAGGATCTGGTTTTTCTATATCGGCTTAACACTGGGGCATGCCCAGAGAGCTATGGATTACAAGTGGCAACAATGGCCGGGATACCAGAGCAGGTGGTTGAAGGTGCCTCAATGGCAGGTCAGCTGATGAAAAAATCACTTGGAAGAAGTTTCAAGTCTAGCGAACAGAGGTCAGAGTTCTCAACACTTCATGAAGAGTGGCTGAAGACACTCCTAAATGTATCACGCATTGAAGATAGTGATTTGGAGGATGATGTTTATGACACCATTTTTTGCTTGTGGCATGAAATGAAAAACTCATACCGACGATACTAACTGAAAATAATCCGAATTAGATTCAGAATTAAAGCCATTATTCCTTTGATCAGCAACTTTACTCTGTTGTCATGCGCTCTTTACGCCATAGTGACCGAATGGTGGTTTTTTTATTTTTTTCTGAAGAAAATGAGATGCATCAAAGAACTAAGGACCCAGGGCCTTTTACAGCAGAAGCTGGAAGCCAGGTTCAACAAATGGAAATGAAAGGAAATTTAACCGAAAAGGATTAAGTTAATTGTTAAGCTTAAAAAGTCTAAGATTTGTCACGGCAGCAATGCTCCATCTTCTCTCTTCATCTCCATGCCTGAGAGATGGAGTCTTGCCTCTTAGGTTTATTTTTCATCCAGCTAGATCACTCTGTTTCTTCTATCTTCATCTCCAGTTCTCAGCTCTTATCTTTCTAGTGCCTCTCTTCATTTCTAGCTCTCGGCTCTCATCAACCTCCTCCCCTTCAAACCGCAAAAACTCGACTATTGTACTTATTGAGTCCCTCTCTCTCTGATACGAGCTTTTCCATCCTCTTTTCTTTTTTTTTTTCCCCCCTCCTTGTAGTTTGCTTTTGATTGGTTACCTTAATTAGTAACTACTTTTTGTAAACTTTTTCAAAACTCTGCACATTTTCCACTTCTACTTTTGAACATCATGCAGGCCCTAAACCCTCACCCTTTTGTGCAAACTCTCCCATTGATTTTCCCTTGCTATCCACTTGCAACTTAGCTAATACCAAACTATTTGAGAAGGGCTCCTCGTTCTCTGATCTTAAGAAAGGTTAGAAGCAAGTGATTGCTGTAAATGGAGACACAACACTTCATTACTCCCCTCCAAAGGAAGACATGGGTCGAGTTATAGCCTCGCCAGACTTGGAAGTCTTTTAAGAAGGAGCCCGATTTTGGGAGGCTTCTCTGGTGAGATTCTTTTTAGAGAAAAGGTCCCCTTTTTTAGTGTTGCAAAAATGGGCAAATAATGTTTGGAAGAACAAAAAGTTGGTGGAAGTATTACTAGCTAATAAAAACCTAGCATTATTTACCTTTTCTTCCAAAGCTCAGGCCCTTAAAGTCTTGGAAGAGGCCTTTGGCATGTGATGAATCTTCCACTGTTCCTTCAAAACTGGCAGCTGAGATTCCAAGCTGAAACATAAAAACTCAAGTAAGTTCCTTTGTGGGTTAACTTGTATAATGTCCCCTTGAAATATTGGACTAACAAGGAACATAGTATGATCGCAAGTTATCTGGGACAACCTTTATGTATGGATGAAAATACGACAAAAAGAAAAAGGTTAGGTTATGCTCGATTATGTATTAATATGGACATTTCGAGGGATTTACCAGAACAAATTGTTGTCACGAGATTAGATTTGAATGGAACATTATATGAAGACATTGTAATAATGGACTACCATTGGAAGCCTTCATTGAAGTTACAGGGTAAAAGGTGGAAGGAAATTGGGAAAACTTTCAATAAAAGGGATTATATAGAACTAATGTGTGTAGAGCAGGAGGATAAAGGCGAAAATGATGAGCTGATCTTAAGTCAGAAAGTGTTTAAAGAAGATCCAACACTACCTGATTCAAATAAGCCACTTCAGCCTATGAAGAAAGCATAAACAAACACTACTAATGAAGATCCAATGGAAGGAAAGACAACTCTACGGGAGCGGGAAAAGGGAGATGGTAAGGAAGTAAGCGCGTTCCCTTTAACCATGAGCAATGTTAGGGCAAATGAATTTGAAGAACAATTTACTAGAGCCAAAAAGAGGAAGGGTACTAGGAGAAGAGGTAAAGGTTCCAAAGTCATTTCTTTATGATTGTTGTATGGAATGTTAGGGGCCTTAATCACCCAAAAAATACTTTTGGCCCTAAGAGATTTTTTGGCTAATGAAACTTGGAATTTTGCTATTTTGGAAACAAAAATCAGATTAGAAAATCTTAAGTTTCGTAATAAACTAGGTTATAAGTGGCGTTTTCTTTCAAATTATGAAGCTTATGCCTATGGCAGAATTATAGTTGGGTTTGATCCCCGATTTGTAGAGGTTGAGCTTTTGGAAATGGAGATGCAGGTTATCTAAATGAGGTGGCATTCTATTGAGCAGAATACATCTATCCTTGCTTAGTTAGTGTATGGATTCAACCATGTTTCCAGAGAATGGATCTTTGGGGGAGCTTACTAAGTTTTGAAAGAAGAGTGGTAGGTCCTTGGTTAATTACAAGTGATTTTAATTCTACTCTCTTTGGAATTGAAGCAGAGGGGCACTTCTCTTTAAGAAACTACTAAGGATTATGTTGGTCAGTTAGGAGTCCTAGACATCAAGGAGGATGGACACTTCTTCTATTGGAGTAATAAGAAAACTAATGGACGGTCTTTTAGGAAAAAAGCTAGAATGAGTTATGGTCAATTAGACATGTTTACAATAATTCGACGAAATTAGGGTCTCTTTCTTAGATCCTATGTTCTCAGACCATACCCTATTAAAGGCGTGTGATTTGTTCTTAAATGTTAAGCATTGCTTTCCTTTTAGATTTAATAATTATCTGATTGAAGTGTAGGGTTTCTAGGACTATTTAAGTAACGGTGGGACAGTTAATGTAAACGGAACACTCCAATTCAAATGTATCCAAAAGCTTAAGATAATTAGGGAGGGATTAAAGTCTCTATACAAATAGATAGGGAATAACACCACTCAAGCCATTACAGTAGCCAATGACAAGCTCTCCCAAGTTCAAAATATTCTGTCCTATAATCCAGGCAATAGTTCTCTCTTATCTTTAAGGAAAACTGCTTTGAAAGACTACTTGCAAGCTTTCAATAATCATGCCAGTGTTGTTGGACCCCACACCCCACCCGTAGGTGTTTGGGTGTTATACCCCGGCGTGTGTTTGCGGGTTATGCCGCGAAATCTAACACAAATTGGTATTGTCCTCTTTGGGAATCGAACTCGCGACCCCTCAAGGTTTTGTTATTTCTAAGAACACGCCT
>JAOTAX010000008.1:31684390-31697030 GCA_025629825.1 Erythroxylum guanchezii | reverse complement strand
TAAATTTTTCAAATACAATTTCCACATTATTCACAATAAAATTCCATTTAGGCCCAATACCGGGAAATAATCATGAAGGCATGTACAGTTATTGCATGTGCACAATTTCACTGTTTGACCAATACCAGTATGCATAATATTATCCAATTAGTCCTAATCACTCTCGACCTTTGCCAAATTACTATTTTACCCTTTTTGTCGGGGGTGGGATGTTACATACACATTAGGGTACTCATTAGTCAACTCGTAGAATTGCACATTTGTTTGCAACATGTTCAGTAGGAAGGCTTAATTTCAAATGAAGCTTCTTAAACTAGTGGTCGAGTTATGCCTTGATTTGCAGCATTGAACCCAGGTCCCATGAAGTCTATAAGGGTTCGCGGTTGGTTTCCATCTTAGTCAAATTCTTGGTGAAATTCTTCCACCATAGGTTCTTCAATTTCTTCTTCTTGGCATCTTGCTCGTCAAATTTCTCATTCCAAACAGGTGATGTCAAGTGCTAAGGTTTTGGCGATCCAACCTAAACTTCGAGTAACTCTTATGTTCATGCAACTGCAATGACACAAAAGGGGCAAAAATTCGTTAGACTAAAGGAATCCAACTAATCCTAATTAACTCTTCGACAACGATGCCAAAAACTTGTTGAGCAAGTTTTAATCATATAAAACCCTCAATATTTTGTAAGCGCATAGGTCGTAGTGTACTATAAGAGGTGTCGATCCCACAAGGAATTAGTGAACTAATCAAATCGTAATTTGTCTAAGGCCGAAAAGTGTCATTAAAATGAACGTAAAAACTAAATAGAAAAGTAAAAAAATCAAATATGGAGTGATTGGAATGAGAATTCTAAATTAATGCAAGAAATCAAATTTGAGCACACCCAATTGACAATTGAAATTCAAACAAGGAAGATTAACAAATTATGAGAAAGGGGATTTATCCTATCTTGAATGCTAACTTAGTCGCTTTTGTGCAGTATCAGTCCTAGACTTTCGAAGGGTGGATTAGCTCTCTCAAGTTGTAATCACTAAGCCCTAAATCATAATCCATAATTAAGTTGAGTTACCGAATATGTAATCTCTTGATTAATAAAACATCCCACAACCTAATTAGTTCTTAAGTGTTTCAATAAACAACTGGGTACTCTCACGAGATCTCTCTCCTTATAATTGCCGATTTGATTATTTGAGTGGTCTATTAGACAGTTTAACTCTCACTAACCAACCTAATCATTTCTCGTTCGGTTCACTCTCTCAATTTATTACCAAAGCATGCAATTAAAACAAACAATCACAACACCCAACATCATTAACAAAAAAAGCAACTAGATTAACATTAAATCAAGTATAAATCCCTAAAAGAAGTTAGAGCATCCTTAAACCAAGATTCATCATCATCAATTCTATCTCATACATCAAATGAATGAAATAAAAGATGGAAATAAGAAAAGATAACTTGGAAGGACTAGAGGTTGAAGTAGCAGTAGAAGCTCCGCCTTCTCTCTCTCCTTCTTCCTCTTCTTTCTTCCCCTTCCTTAGCTTTTCCCCTAAAGTGGCAAATGGAGGCTCTCTCTTTTTAGGTTATTTCTCTGCTTTTCTATATTCCTTTGCTAATTAGGGTAAAAACTACGTTTTACCCTGGCCCAAAAATCCGACATAACTGGCGAAAAATTAAGTTCGAGAGGCCAGTCCGCATCTCTTGTTGCGTAGGCCATGATCGTGGCCTGCTAAAATTAGCTTTGGCGACGATCGCGGCTTTGAGTCCTTCGTTGAGCTTCCCCCAAATCTTCTCTGTTCTTTAATATCTAATCTCAAACACTAACAAACACATCAAAGCATCTGAAACACACAAAATTAAAGTATAATAGCATGCTCTAACCCATATAAGACTCAAAACACAAATATCTAACCAACTATCACAATTCTAAACCTAAACATGCATTAATCAATTAATTAACAACTAAAAACAAACTAAAATGCCTACTAAACGTCATGCAACCTACAACTATAAACCATCTGCAGGGATTATTTACCACTAAAAGTTTTAGAGAATGGTTGTTGGACCCCGAACTTTTCTTAGAAGTTAGAACTATTATCTAAGAAATTTTTGAATTAGAAATGATAGACAAGAGTAAAGTAATGAATGAGAAATGTGGATAGAATCATGTTTTGCTTTGGTGTTTTTGGTGGAAAAGAGATTTTAAAATGGAAAGAATTAAGGTGAAAGTTAGAAGTAAAATGAAAGCAAAAATGAAGTTGAATATTTGTAGTAAGTTGATGAAGGATATGTATATATATGTGTATGCTCTGTTGTTAGTGTTCATGATTAATCATGGACTATAATTTCTTCATGGATGATATTGATTTGAAATGGAGTTGAGAATGAGGAGTAAAGGAAGTGGAAAAAGTGATCTTGGTATGAGTTGTGTTCAGGAAAGCTTGTGAAACAAAATAGGTGGTTGAACTGGAAAATGTTCACTGAATTTGCTTCAGTCTTTTAATCACAACTTTTTCTCTAATTATCTGAACGAGATGATTCTTGATTTGGATTACACTAGAAACATATGGCTACACTTCTTATGAAGACATTAAATTTAAATTCTGTCTTTAAGAATCTTAAAATTTGTCATGAAGTTGAGAATTGGGTTATGTACATTGGTGGATGAATGTGAAATCCATATTCTGACTTCAGGGGGAAATTCTGGATTGATCTCAGTAGATTTAGATGAAGTTATCTTCTAGAAAGCTATAGGCCTTTCTTTCATCTTTCTAACGGTATATAGTATGAAATTTTTGGACATCTAAGTTGAAAGTTATGGTTCTTATAAAGGAAGATGTTCAAGAGTATAGTTGTATCGTCTGTGACGACATCATATCGTCTGTGACAACGTCATATCGTCTGTGAATACTTATCATCTATGATGACGTCATATCATCTATAGTTGACTTTCTGCTATGTTTGACCTTTAGGTTCTTCTGCTCCTTTTGCTGCTTCTATGTTTGACCTTATGCTTCTTTTGTGCACTATTCATAAACTTCTTCTGGTCACTATTCATCTTGTATCGTCTGGTCCATTTTGACCCTCTAGATGACAGAATCTGTCTTTAAAGTCCCTTGAAAGTTGTAGATCTCAAAGTCCTCTTTGAAACCGTTCTAAGATGATCTAAATCTGACATCTATAGAGAGAGTTATGCTATTTGTCCCAAGACAGGTGCAATATGATTGAGGACAAAACCTTGATCGATTCTTTCGGCTATAACCTTGTTATCCTACCTCCAAATGACTTGATTCGTGAGCCAATAGATTCCTAACACATTATTATACCTCTCCATAAAGATTGATAGCATTCTAAATTGATTTGAGAAGGTCAATTGAAGGAAAGTGAGGGAGTCTGTTGGAATAGTATGAGCTGGTATGATTTCAATGGGCATACTTCGGTATTTTAATGATGTCTTCATTGGTATAGCTCCGAATAAGATTATTCTTATGTCTAAATAAGCTAGAGACATAGAGCTGCAATTGATCTGAAGGAATCAAATTGTAATTCAGTCTCTAAGACTTTCAATTTCTAGGTGGAAGTTAAGTATAGTGTACTGTTTCAATATAAAAACAGTCCGAAAATATTTGGGACAATACTTTCAGATTTCTGAACCAAATTGAATGATTTTGGTGTCATTAGAAACTTAAGACAATGAGGAACATTTTCCTTGAAGAAAGTATTATCAAATTATGTCATCTTACGTCATCTTCCTTATCAGAATGTTCAAGGGTATTTTTGGCATGACACTTAAGCATAAAAGACATAAGGCATAAATGGAAGGGAAAATGGAACATTTCTCAATCATTAAGGGCATAATTGGAAGAAGTGTTTTCTTGCCTTTTAAGAAGAGAGAAGAATGAAAATTGAAGCAGAAAAAGAGAGAGTGTCATGAAGAAGAGAGAGAAATACGAAGAGAAGAAGAGAAGGAGAGAAAGATGAGAAAACAAGCTAGGGTTTAATTTTTCTTAGTCTTCAAGAGAAATTTTGGAGCTGTTTAAGAAGGGAAAAAGGTAGAGGAAGAGAAGAGCTTCCTTTTGAGCTAAAGATCCCTTTATTTGGTGAAGAATGAAGGGGATCAAAAGAGGCAAGAGGAACAAGAGAAGAGGCAGTTTGAGCAAGTCTATAAGCAAGGAAATTAAGGTGGGTACATGTTTATAATAGAGTAAATAAGCCACTAATATTTTCTTTAAATCAAAGAAATTTCATGATTTCATTTGCATCATAAATGTGCATTTATTGCTCTCTAAATGTTTTGAGAAAGTGCTACATGTTTGGTATATGAATTGTGTTATTGATTTATGAAATGAAAAATATAAATGATTTTGAAAGGATATCAAGTTTATCAAATCAAGTTTCGAAAAAGTGCCATTTTGGGCAACAAGTTTACAAGTTATGAAATATGTGTTATATAGGTTTGTGGTGGTCCCCTAAGTTAAGTCACATGCACGTTGATCAAGTTAAAAGCTTCTTCCGCTGCCCGCTAGTGACTTGGAGCTCCTTCATGGACTCTCATAAGTTCACGGCTACGTAAAACCATTATGTAGGATTGTGCTAGTACGTTCTGTTCACGGCTACACAGGACCCTTATGGAAAATGTGTAGTACGTTCTGCTTTAGATCCACCCAAACCATTCTAATGTGCTTATGTGTTTATGTTATGTGAACAAGTTTGTTGCATTCATGTTTTGTAGTTTGAGATTTTGACTACATGATGAGAATTTGAGAAACATGTGCTTTATGAACTCAATGAGAATTTTCTATGACAAGTAAATGTTTTCAATGGTTTTTGCTTATTTTCTGTTATAAACTGTTACCCACAAGCTTTTAAGCTCATCACCTTTCTGTCCCATCTTCAGGTGATAGCTAAGAGATCAAGTGATCAAGAGCCTAAGGAAATTTCTTCAAATTTTCTATTTTGTATTTTATAATAAGCCAATGGTGTGGCTCTTGATATGTAAATAAAGTTTTTCAAACTCTTTTGCTTTATTAATGAAATGAGAGATTGAAGTAGTTTCGGTTGTATATGTTCATATTGACGTCCTTGTAAAATGGTTGAGTTGAAGTAATAAGTTTGTTTTGATATTTGACTGTCGTGGGCACGCCACCCTTGTGGGATGATGGCTAATTAGGGTTCATGGAAACAACCCTATAGGATAATAGACTCACATTTTATGACTCCGTAAGAGTTGGATTCCAGAATCAAACGGGACCCAACAGTTGTGGTATCAAAGCAAGAAGTTGAATCGATGATGGTCAAGGAGGTTTTGTAGGAAGTTGTGGTATCATGATTCTAACAATTGTGGTATCAGAGCCCAGAATTAGGATCTTACATGGGCAACTTTCAGGATATGTGTTAATCGCAAGAGCGATTGTTAAGAGTTCGAATAGAATTGGTGAGAAGAATGGTGTCTTGATAGAGTGTATGGTAACGAAAGTTTGTGGATATTTAGCAATAAGAAATTTTACGTAGCCCGATATGTTAGACATAGATTCAGTATTTGTGATTGTGTTAGCAAATATGGTGACGGAATTTTGTTATGGATGTGTACTTGAATTGATATGGATGTGAAAAGATTTTCATGAATTGACTGAGAAAGAAATAGAGACATAGGTGGAAATGACAAGATTTAGGGTGTACAAGTAAAGAGGAATTGAAAGGTTGAACTAGGAATTGAAAATGGTTGTTTAATTGGTGTGATAAGAGTTATGATCCGGTAGAAGATTGTTAGTGAATTCGATGCCAGAATGTTAAGATGGCTATGCATTTATGCTTCTAAATTGATTAAGAACGTACGTATGGAAAGTGAAACGAATGATAGTGATATATGTAGAAGTCCTCAAGGTTATGTCGACCAGTTATTAGTAGCACCCAGTTGAGAATGTGGTTACATTGGTGAATAATGTGATTGAGTGCATACAAGATCTATATATAGATATGGTCTAAGAGATAATCTATGATTCTTATAGCTAAAATCATGAGATGAATCAGAGTAACACGATGGAAGTATGATGTAGGTGATTATGCCGAAAAGATAACTACTATGGAGAAAATCATTCAAGAAAGGTAAGTCAATTATGAAATTGAAAGAAACCCGAGATGTATTGGGGAACCAATTAAGATTGTAGGATATTTGAATAAGCAACTAAATCGAGTGTTTTTTACTGAAATTAGTAGTTTGGAAGAAATTATTTGAGTGAAAGAGTTACTTAGGGGACTGAGGAAAACATAAGACCGTGTTACCTCCAATGGTTTGATCACTTAGGTAAGAATTTCGAGGACGAAATTCTTTAAGGGGGGGGGGGGAATTGTTAGACCTCGAATTTTTCTTAGAAGTTAGAACTATTAAATGAGAAAATTTTGAATTAGAAATGATAGAAAAGAGTAAAGTAATGAATGAGAAATGTGGATGAATCATGTTTTTCTTTGGTGTTTTTGGTGGATAAGAGATTTTAAAATGTGAAGAATTAAGGTGAAAGTTAGAAGTAAAATGAAAGCAAAAGTTAAGTTGAATATGTGTAGTAAGTTGATGAAGGATATGTATATATATGTGTATGCTCTGTTATTAGTGTTCATGATTAATCATGGACTATAATTTCTTTATAGATGTTATTGATTTGAAATGGAGTTGAGAATGAGGAGTAAGGAAGTAGAAAAGGTGATCTTAGTATGAGTTGTGTTAAGGAAAGATTGTGAAACAAAATGTGCGATTGATCTGGAAAATGTTCACTGAATATGCTTTAGTGTTTTAGCCACAACTTTTTCTCTAGTTATCCGAACAAGATGATTCTTAATTTGGATTACACTAGAAACATATGGCTACATTTCTTATGAAGACATCAAATTTAAATTCTGTCTTTAAGAATCTCAAAATTTGTCATGAAGTTGAGAACTGGGTGTAGTACATTGGTGGATGAATGTAAAATTCGTACTCTGACTTCAAGGGGAAATTGTGGATTGATCTTGATAAATTTAGACAAAGTTATCTTGTAGAAAGTTATAGGTCTTTCTTTCATCTCTCCAATGGTATATAGTATGAAATTTTTGGACATCTGAGTTGAAAGTTATGGTCCTTATAAAGGAAGATGTTCAAGAATATATTAGTATCGTCTGTGATGACGTCATATCGTCTGTGAAGACGTATCATCTGTGATGACGTCATATCTTCTATGGTTGACTTTTTGCTTCTTCTATGTTTGACCATTTGTCTCTTCTATGTTTAACCATCTGCTTCTTCTACGTTTGACTTCTGCTTCTTCTATGTTTGACCTTCTACTTCTTCTATGTTTGACTTTTGCTTCTTCTATGTTTGACCTTCTGCTCCTTCTGCTTCTTCTATGTTTGACTTCTGCTTCTTCTATGTTTGACCTTTTGCTTCTTCTGTGCACTGTTCATAAACTTCTTCTGGTCACTGTCCATCTTGTATCGTCTGGCCTAATTTTGACCATCTCGATGATATAATCTATCTTTAAGGTCTCTTAAAAGTTGTAGATCTCAAAGTACTCTTTGAAACCGTTCTAAGATGATCTTAATACGACATCTATAGAGAGAGTTATGCCATTCGTCCTAAAACAGGTGCAATATGATTGAGGACAAAACCTTGTTTAATTCTTTCAGCCATAACCTTGTTATCTGACCTCCAAATGACTTAATTCTTGAGCCAATAGATTCCTAACACATTATAATACCTCTCCACAAAGATTTATAACAATCTAAATTGATTTGAAAAAGGTTGATTGAAGGAAAGTGAGGGAATCTGTTGGAATAGTATCACATGGTATGATTTCACTGGACATACTTCAGTATTTTGATGATGTCTTCATCGTTATAGCTCTGAATAAGATGATTCTTGTGTCTAAATAAACCAAAGACATAGAGCTAAATTGATCTGAAGGAATCAAATTGTAATTCAGTCTCTAAGACTTTCAATCTCTGGGTGGAAGTTAGGTATATGTACTATTTCAATATAAGAACAACCCGAAATGTTTGGGGCAATACTTTCAGATTTCTGAACCAAATTGAATGATTTTGGTGTCATTAGAAACTTAAAACAATGGGGAACGTTTTCCTAGAGGAAAGTATTATCAAGTTATATCATCTTACGTCATCTTCCTTGTCAGAATGTTCAAGGGTATTTTTGGTAAGACACTTAAGCATAAAAGACATAAGGCATAAATAGAAGGGCAAATGGGACATTTCTCAATCATTAAGGGCATAATTTGAAGAGGAAGTATTTTCTTGCCTTTTAAGAAGAGAGAAGAACAAAAATTGAAGAAAAAAAAAGAGAGAGTGTTATGAAAAAGAGAGAGAAATACGAAGAGAAGAACAGAAGGAGAGAAAGAAGAGAAAACAAGCTAGGGTTTAATTTTTCTTAGTCTTCAAGAGAAATTTTGGAGCTATTCAATAAGGGAAAAAGGTAGAGGAAGAGAAGAGCTTCCCTTTGAGCTAAAGATCCTTCTATTTGGTGAAGAATGAAGGGGATCAAAAGAGACAAGAGGAATAAGAGAAGAGGCATCTTGAGCAAGTCTATAAGCAAGGAAATCAAGGTGGGAAGATGTTTATAATGGAGTAAATAAGCCATTAATATTTTCTTTGAATCAAAGAAATTTCATGATTTCATTTGCATCATAAATGTGCATTTATTGCTCTCTAAATGTTTTGAGAAAGTGCTACATGTTTGGTATATGAATTGTGTTATTGATTTATGAAATGAAAAATATAAATGATTTTGAAAGGATATCAAGCTTATGAAATCAAGTTTCGAAAAAGTGCCATTTTGGGCAACAAGTTTACAAATTATGAAATATATGTTATGTGGGTTTGTGGTGGTCCCCTAGGTTATGTCACGTGCACGTTGACCAAGTTAAAGGCTTCTTCCGCCTACCTGCTAGTGGCATGGAGCTCCTTCATGGACTCCCATAAGTTCACGGCTACGTAAAACCATTATATGGGATTGCGCCAGTACGTTCTATTCGTGGCTACACAGGACCCTTATGGAAAATGTGTAGTACGTTCTATTTTGGATCCACCCAAACCATTCTGATGTGCTTATGTATTTATATTATGTGAACAAGTTTGATGTATTCATATTTTGTAGTTTGAGATTTTGAATACATGATGAGAATTTGAGAAACATTTGCTTTATGAACTCAATGAGAATTTTTTATGATAAGTAAATGTTTTCAATGGTTTTTGCTTATTTTCTATTATAAACTGTTACCCATGAACTTTCAAGCTTACCCCCTTTCTGTCCCATCTTTAGGTGATAGCTAAGAGATCAAGTGATCAAGAGCCTAAGGGAATTTCTTTAAATTTGCTATTTTGTATTTTGTAATATGCCAACGGTGTGGCTCTTGATATGTAAATAAAGTTTTTTAAACTCTTTTGCTTTAGTAATGAAATGAGAGATTGAAGTAGTTTCGGTTGTGTATGTTCATATTGACGTCCTTGTAAAATGGTTGAGTTGAAGTAATAAGTTTATTTTGATGTTTGCCTGTCGTGGGCACGCCACCCTTATGGGATGATGGCTAATAAGGGTTCCTGGAAATAATCCTATGGGATAATAGACTCATGTTTTATGACTCCATAAGAGTTGGATTCCGGAAAGTGGGACCCAACAGTTGTGGTATCAAAACATGAAGATGAATCGATGATGGTCAAGAAGGTTTTATAAGAAGTTGTGGTATCATGATTCCAAGAGTTGGGTTCCGAAATCAAGTGGGACCCAACAATGGTTGATTCGGAGTGATGTCAAAGTGGAATGACATGAAGTGGTTTGGCATGAGGAGCTATTGCCTAGTTCTTCTTTCTTTCTATGGCTTACTACCCTAAACAAGCTAAGTCAAATAGATAGGCTCTCTCTTTTGAATTCAATTGAGGATTGTGTCCTATATAACTTAGGACGAGAAAACAAGGACTATTTATTTTTTGAGTGTCATTTCTCTAGGGACATTTGGTCGTAGATAAAAAACAAATGTCTTTGGTTCTTAAGAACACATCAATTCATTGGGATTCTGTAATTGTTTATCATATTGAAGTCTATTTCCCATCCTAATACAATTATCTTCCTAATTTCCTTTATGATTTGCATTAAGGAAATATGGGTTCAAAGGAACCTACAAAGGTTCCAGAATACCAGTAGAAGTGAATAACAAATTACTAAGTGTTTTTATACTAAAGTCAAAGTGCAAATATTTTCCTCGAGCTCTATCAAGGAATGCTCATCTCAACTAGCTAGCTTATGGAGAATATAGAGAAGTATGCAAATCATATATAGCAAGGAGATTTCTCTACAAAAAATATCAGAAGAAATGGAAAGCATGGAATGGGAGACATACCTCCAGGGAACAAAGGGTGAAGCGATTACGGAACTGGGGTTTAACCAAGAACCGTCTATTATTGAGACTGTCAACCGATGGACTGATAAAGAAAGGTCCATGAGACAAAGAATGGAAACTTTGTTTATGAAGAATTTGTCTTACCTTTTCAAATAATTTCCTAACCTAAGATTCTTCTTCATGATTCACTCCTGCGTGTCCTTTAAGATGTTGACGATCTCTAGAATCTTCCAACCCTAATCGGGTAAAATAAGAGGAACCGTTTGTAACATCAGGGATGTTCATTACCCCTTTTACACAATGATGTGGGTGAAAGGGATATTAACTTGAAACACTGTCATGTCTTGAGATCTTGATGTTTTTAAACGTTATCGTCTTTATTGTGTTGGCTCTTAATGTTTTGTAAATGCTGCCGTCTTTATTGTGTTGGTTTTTGTTGTAGGAGAGTCTTAATGGCTCTCCAAATGTTGTTCTCCTCTTTGTTTTTTATTACTATAAATCAATTTTTAATTTTTAAAAAAAGGGTCTAAGCTTTAACTATGGAGTTTGGGAAATTGAGAGAATTTAGTGATATGTTTGTCTCACATTGAGATCCCAATTTGAAGCAATGTTGGGGCTTAGTTGAGTTTGAGTGTCTTCTGATAGAAGCAATTGCCTAATCCAATTGAGGGTGTATATTATGAGTAAATCCCTTGATTATTCTATCTTTATTTTGGAACACTCATAAAGTTCCTTTATTCCTTTATAACGCATACATACCATAATTGGTTACAAGTTTAAATGTTCTAAAGTTACTTAAGGAGTTAATTTGACATTAGGTGATTACAAGTTTAAATGTTCTGAAGTCACCTTATTAAGTGAATTTGACATCTTGTGCCCAGGAAACAAAATTTGGCTAGCTTCTGCCTTGGAATGGAAGTTTACCATTCTTTTAGCTAAAATTCCAAAAATAGGTTAAATTCCTACATTCCATTAACAAATGAATAAGGTTCCTAGAGCCTAGTTGGATAACCTAAATGAATTGTTTGAGATGGTTACTCCCTTTATCCTATCCATTGTTCTTAAGCTTTACCTGGTTGCTAGTCAAAAGATTAAAATGCTTTTGGATACTCATTTGGGAACCACATAAGTCTTCACTATATGACTTTATTTTAAGGAGACTTGATGCTTTGAAGCTTTTGGCGGTTATATAGTTCCAAATATGTTTATCTTCTAGTAGGTTAGGGTTATAGTCAAAGACGCGGTTCATAATATATGAGAACTCTCTAAACTTGCAAAGTCATTTCCTTTTAGACTTTGTCCTTCCATAAATTAGAAGTCTTAAGTGGTCAAAGTGTGGCATCAAATTCAAAGGACATAGTTTACACCAATTATCAAACCAAAACATTGTTTTCTTTTCATTTTCTAATATGAACTTTATCCTTTGGGACATAAAGTTCCTCATCTTTAGGATTTGGTTATCTGGTTTAGTGTACAGGTGAAAGAGGGCTTACATTTGACATCTTAGAAGCTACAATACTTAACCATATATGTACAAATCTATCTCCCCCATATGAATTCAAGAAATGTGAAGAGCCTCCATATAATTTTAATTAAGGGAGCTTTGTTCAAGTTCTTAATAGAGCTGGTGCCTAATCTTCCTTTTGGATTGCAAACATCAAAGCTCTTAACCTTAACTCTAACTGAATATCAATTGATCTTGTCCAAAGGTAGTTCTTCATTAGCCTCTCAATATCTTTAATTAGGTTTTAAAGCGAAAACAAGTGGCAACACTAATAGGTTTGAAACAATGGACAACTAAGCTGATTAATTAAAGCCCACCAGCGTAAGAGAGGTATTTATTTATCCATTGGCTTATTCTCTTGTGAATAAAGTTAATGAGAGGAAGACATTCTTGGTATATGAGTTTCTTATCCAAGATAGAGATACCTAAATATTTGAACAGGGGTTCATGTACTTAAGATTAGTGGTAGAAGAAAGAGAGTTGATTTCCTTTTTCACATCATTAGAATCATACATGTATTTTTTTTTATATGGAGACAAAAGAGCTTATTAAATGTATGCAAGGAATCCATTAAGGTAAGTAATGTTGGGACCCGTTTCCGGAACCCAACTCACGACAAACGAATCACAGCTTAACTAATATTGCTTCATTTTTTTTCTTTTACACATCATTCAAAATAATTTCATTTTCCAATTTGGAATTTATCAATTCCTCAAATCATTTAATCCTTCGTATTCGACCATACCGCATTCGTAACCGAAAT
>JAOTAX010000008.1:31651373-31669433 GCA_025629825.1 Erythroxylum guanchezii | reverse complement strand
AGGTGAAAAAGACAAAGAAAATGAAGTAGCAAGTGAAAAGTGAGAGCAAGATGTAACATTGATGAAGGTGGGAGAGAATGAGTGGCGTGGATGAGAGAAAAGAAGGGAGAAGGAGAAAATGAAGCAAGCATGTCACGAAATCACGGTGAAAGACCATGAAATAGTCTTTTAATTAGCTAAACCATCATGGGTGAGGTGTGTGGCAAGGCAAGTGTCACTTGCCACTTGTCACCTCCCCATGGTTTCATTTGGTTCTTTTTAATAACTAGTCCATTTTGTCTCCAATTTCTACTCCAATTGTCTCCCAATTTTCAATGACATAAGTCATTAAATCTTAATGTCACATATTAAAAACTCTACTACCATTTGACATTTATTTCTATCACTATTCACCAATTATTCTGCCACTTGACATTTTTCCTAGGCCAAGAATACCCTTAAGTTCCAGAAAAATTCTCATATTTCACCAAAATTTCTAATTCACTATATATATCCTCCAACTTAATTTTTAACACATATAAATCACAATTCCAAATATAATCACATTTATAGATCAATTATACCCGGAAAATGTCAAATGAGTGCATGAATAATTATTTTCATGTGCACAAATCACTATTCACGTGTGTGTGTGTGTATGCTATATTATAAATGAGCATGAAATGCATTTTTCTAAATCTCTCTTTAATCTCACAAATACTGAATTTTTGGATTCTAACCCTTAGCATGGGAATGGGATGTTACAGTACTTGACATGCAGAATGGACCAAACCAAACCCACATAACATGTATTTCATAACTTGTAAACATTTTGCCCAAAATGGCACTTTTCTGAAACTTGATTTCAAAAACTTGGTATCCTTTCAAAATCATTTTCCATTTTTCCATTTCATAAATCAATCACACAATTCATATACAAAACATATAGCACATTCTCAAAGCATTCAAAGAGTAATAAATGCATAGTTAAAAAGTAGTTGAAATCATTTCTTGAAGGAGACATTAATGGCTTGTTACTTAATTATAAAAATGTAACCCACCTTGAATTCCTTGCTTATAATTTGTTCAAATGTGCCTCTCCTCTTGGTCCTTTTGTCTTTCTTGATTCCCTTTTCATAAGCAAAAATCCCAACTTCAGTAGGGTTGCAAAATTGAAAACCCACAAAGCATATTCAATAAAATTGATCCTAGAATACTTAAACACATGTATTTCCTAAGCTTCATGAACCAAAACTCTTCCATAAATCCAAAGGATTAAAATCAAGCTTACCTTGAATCTTCACCAAATGAAAAGATTGTTGGCTCAAATGGAAGTTCTTATCTTCTTCTACCTTTTTCCCTTCTTGCACAACCTCAAAATCTTTCTAGAAAACTTAGAAAAGATGAAACCCTAATTTTCTCCCTTATTTTCTCTCCAACAACGACACTCTCTCTCCCTTTCTTTCTTATTTTCGTTTCTTCTTCTTCTTGGAACAAGACAACACTTGTCTTCTCCCTTATATACCCTTAATGAGCGTAAAAGTCCTTTTTGCCCTTCCTTTAATGCCTTATGTCTTAAATGCTTAAATGAACTTCTAAAAATGCCCTTTATGCATTCTTACTACTTAAATTCAATTTACACCATACTATACTCTAACTTAATTTTAATTTCTCCTTATGCTTGCAAAAGTCATGGAGTAAGTTCTCAGAAAATAAAATAAAGTAAAATGAATAAACACATAAATAAAGAAAAATTTTGGGGTCCAATAGTTTAAGTGTGATTTGATTTTCTTTCATTAATGGATTGTGAGACACACCACCATTTCATACTTCTTAAACAATAGCTACATTTCCTTTTATCATCAAGGGAGTACTAGTATCCTAATTTCCTTCTTTCTTCTTATTTTCTAATTTTTCATTATTCCTATATATCAGATATAGCCTTGACAATTAAGTTTAGGCTCAAGCTCTTGAGGTTTTATTTCAGATTAGGCTTGGGCCTAGGCTGCCTTACCTAGTCTAGCCTGATTTGAAGCTCAAAAGTTTTAAGAAAAATAAAAAAAACATTGTTTTCCAAATTTTAAATTAAAAAGGAAAATAATCAGACTGGCCCTAAGCATAATTAGGCTTCATGCTATCTAATCTTAAATAGGCTTGAGCTTAGGCCTAAGCTTGACCTAGTCCAATTCCATACCCAATCATGTACATTAGGGACAATATACAACTCAAGTGTGGGATAAGAAATTATTACTTATGCTTATCATTTTTGTTATAATTACCTTAATAGGGAATAATTTTAGGAAATTATTAACTTGAAAGAACATTAATTAAGATAATTAATTATAGGTTTTAAAGTTATTATGATTTGATTTGTTTAGGCAAATTGACATGGACATTGATGATTAAGTTAATTTTAGTTTGATTCGTTATTTATAAAATAGAAAGTTGATTTACATCACAATACTTCTTTTTGTATAATTTGGACATACAATTGAGTTCAAAGTGAATTCTTTTCAATCATTTTCAATATCCTAATAAAAATAAAAATAAAAATAAAAAGAAGAAAAGACATGTGAATAAAGGCATTAAATAAATTCACTCTGCTAGAGTGGTGCTAGTAGCCATTTAAAATAGTTTTCTAATTGAATAACTAAGAATATTCATGACAAGGTGTTTATTTTCAAAGGGTTTCGTGACTTTCAAAAAAACCTCAAAATACTCATGTTAATTTAAATTCATTGTTTTTTTTGTTTTAAATAATGATTATAAAAAAGTTTCAAAGTTGAAGCATCTTTCTCACGTATGTTTAATTTATGCATTAAGTTGAATCTTTTGGATTAAGTTAAAGTTTGAAGGATTATAGACTTGATTTGGATTGATTTATAACTTAATACAAGTAGCTAAATACCAACAATTTAATAAACTTTACAATTAATGGATATTAGAGAAAGTGGGGGAAAGTTTGGTAAGTACTAAATAGACTTTGTTATTAGCATAATTTTAAGAGTATTTATTTGTGTGTTGGATGATTTTTATATGATTTGGTACTCCATGTGATTTATATTTTGTTTATAGGCCTTATTTTAGTTCTCCAATAAAGAAAAAATGAGTTCGTGTGTAAGTTAAAGCCAAGCTGGAGAAATTTTACACTAATTTTAGATGAACACAAGTTGAACATAAACCTATACCCAGAACATGGACAAAATATGCTGATTTTAGATGAACATGAGTTGAACATAAACTCATACTTAGCATATGGACAAAATATGGATCCAATTTCATCTTATGTAGGGTATTGGTCCATTTGGCTTCTTCTGTAACTTGTCATATGAAGGGACATAACTTTATAAACCCATGTTCATGGCCTTCAGGCTTGTGTTCCCAAAATGAATGGTAAGTGCTAATTAAGTTATGTTTTAAGCATAATCCTAAGAGCATTTTGCTTGTTTTTGGATAATTTTTATAAGATTTAAAACTAAATTTGACTTGTATTTTGCTTGTAGGCATTATTTTAGCTCCCGGATTAAAAAAGAAATGAATTTGGATAAGTTAGAGCCAAATTAGAACAGTTTTATATAAATTTGGATGAACAAGAGTTGAATATGGATCCATGTTCAAGATACGGGGCAATCATGAACCCATGTTCTATCTCATATAGACCAATTGACCATTATGCCTCTTTGATAATATGTCACATAGAGAACACGGGCCAAACATGGAGCCCTATTCCACAAAACGACATCAACATAATCCCGTGTTTATGTATTTAAGAGCCATGTTCTCAAGTTGAACCCTAAGATATGCAATTCATCAAGTTCCAAAACAATATGGGTAAACACGATACCCTAGCTTGGGCTTGTGTTGGCATTGGCAAGAGTGGTGAAATAATGCGGAAGCAACACGAGTCTATGTTGGTGATTCATGTTAGTGGTAATTTCTACATATTTTAGGATTTTATATGGTTGTGAAGAGCACAATCCTAACAAACCGGTGTTGGACTCTGAAAAATTTGGGATACGAGAATAAAGGACCCCTGATTCAAGCTTAATTTATAAAGTCTAGTCTAGCTTGACTTGTACAACCTAAGTACAAGTTCTGAGTCCTATCTAGTCATCTAAAATGTTATCGTTTTGAGTAAATTTTCTAAAACGATGTTATTTTTGGCGACTTTAAGACTAAAACAACATTATTTTATAGTTAAGAGTAAGTTGTTCGAATTGTTAAGTTAGGCTTTGGGCCAACCTCAAGCCAAATTCAGGCCTGAAACCCAATTTTATTGTACTTATCCAGTAACTTCATATTAGACCAAATCTAGCTCTTGGATGGCTGTTTTTCGTAACAACAATCAAATATATTAATAATAATAGTTCCAGATTAAACCAATCAAAATGTCTAATCTTAATTAGACATCTAAAGAGGAATGTTATATTGGAATTAAAGCCCTTTTTTTTTTTAATGTTTAGCTTGTTTTGTAATTGCAAGTATGACTCTTTACTTCTTTTATCTCTTAATTAAAAAACATGTATTTTCTTAAAATGCATGCATAAGAGAAATCTATATAAATTTCAATTTTAAGAAGCTTAATTTTAAGTAAGGATGGCAATTGGCCAATCTCGCACCAATTTTTAAAATAATTTTCTTAAAATTAAAAGTGTAAAATAATGCTTTTTGATTTAAGTCCGCATATGGGCTGCCCAAGCCCAAATTTGTTCGAGATCTAATTCTTCTAAACAAAATGATATCGTTTTATTTAGAAAAATTGAGTCTCAGGCCAATCTGATCCTGAGCCTGATCCATTGAAAACATCTAAGTCTTAAGCTTAGAGATTAGCCTATTGTTATCCCTAATTTTAAGCGATGGCTTTCAAAATAAGTTTAGCTTAATTTTTTTGTACAAATATACCCAATGCTTGGTTATGAGAACTAAAATTAATATAAAAAGAGATTAATTCTCTTTCTTTTTTCCTATTTTTATCTATTTATATAACTCAACCGGATATAATTGGAGATAGAGAAATTGTTAAAATTTTAATAAAAGTGATTTTTCAAAAGTTCAATTCCTATTTAATAAAAGTACAACAATAACCTCAGTGCATAAAATTTCATACTTAGCGTAAGTTGAAAAAAGGACATCAACTATATGCAACATTCCCTTTGTATTTTATAAAAAAAATTTCGTAACTCAAACCTGCAACGTTTTGTTAGTAAAAATGTAATGTTTTGTTAGTAAAAAAATAACCTTACCAGTTACTTACTTACCTTCAACAAAAGTGTTTTTTTAAAAGTTCAATTCCTATTTTCATAAGTTCAATTCCTTACAAAATATAGATTATCATCATTATAAAAAGGTTCACGAATTCATTACCATTAACGACACTAATTATCTCAATGTCTGAATTACGAATTTACAGGAATATTCTTGTATTTTCACACCCAATTATCATTCAGGAATCACAGCGTGGTGATCATCTTTATCAATACTGCAAAAATAAGCTCGGACAGTTTTACTCCAATCCAAGTAGTTCTACCATTTAACTCTGCGTTTTGTAATCTTAAATGTTACAGGAAATACATTCGAAACAACCACTCCTTTTCGTTGTATTCTCAGGCACAGTCAACAATTGTGCTCGAAATACGAGGTAAGTCCATCTATTCTCAGGTATAAAATCAGCTGCAATGCTTAGCTATTCACAGAGGCCAATAATGTGGAGGGCCAGAACAATTTATTCTAATTTCAGTAGCACCAGTCACTATCACCGAGGATTAAAAAAAAAGCCTGACTTGGAAATAGTCAGTAGTAAACCATTGGACTTGGACAGATATTTAAGTTGCATTGTTTCTATCAAATTGATTTATCTTCCTCTCCTCATCTCCCTCACTTCTTCATCAGTTCTTTACGTACTTACCATTCACATCAACACCATTAACATCAACAATAAAAATAACAAGAAGAAGCATAATAATCAGCTTCTAGGATAACATAATATAGTTAGTCGCCTGGCTTGGATCAAGCTTCTTCGGGCAACATTCTTGGAATAACAGGGAGCTTCTCTGACCACACTAAACAGAACATTGTTACTTACTAAACAATAAGCCATCCTAAGTTTATTGTTTCCTTTTGCCATGCCCAAGGCTCCTACGCTATTCTAGGGATACAAGGGCTACCATATTACTTACTAGGCACTTAAAGCATGCATTAGTTACTAGTATGTTAAAAAAAAAACAAAAATGAACAGTGTTAAGGGAGAAATAAGTCATCAACCACCAAATTTCTTGGTGTTTTGGGCATTTGTTCCAACCGCATGAGGTTAGACATCGTTCTTCGTCTAAAGCAAGAGGTGAGCATTGAGCTCCCTTTTTAACTTTTTCCAGTTAACATAGTAGGATGCATGAAATAACCCAAAACCAACAGATTCAGAGGTTAACAGTAGCTGTTTAATGCGGAAACTAACTGAGAAATATAGCAGATGAAAAAACAATTGTTATGGTCAAATTAAAAGTTGTCATTTGTTTACGAGTGGAAAGAGATCAGGAAAGGGGGAGGTGAAGCGGTTTGGGGACTAGGGCTGCCAAGGATGAAGCCATCAAAACTCCAGTCACATATAGTGACATACCATTGCATTTAAGCATACTGCATTCCCATATCAGGATAAGATGTCATCATGATCATCAAAACTTCAAATGCAAACCAGAAGGATCTGTCTGAAAACAGTACAAAAGGATTCAAGCTATATGAGATGTGTGCAGATCATAAGAGTGAATAAATAACTTCAAGCTAAGGTAATACAATTAATCTCTTAACCTGACAAAGGGACCAACTGATTAATAAAACCGATAAAAGTACAAAACATGCAAGATGGTAAAAAATGCTCCTAAATGAATTCAATGATTTGAAGTCTGATTTGTCAAAGAGTAGACTACAGATAAACCCTTCAATTTTATCATGTAAGACATTCGTCAAGTCTAAATAGCAAGAACATGAAAACATCCAGCTGTTAACAACCTTTATCTTTCTACCTGCTATTGAATTTTGAAGAATAAAAGAAACAAAGCAGCTAAGTATAGCAATAAGCAAATTTCATACCACATAGCAAATGAAATGTTGTACAAATCCTTGTTTTTGCATATGATAATGATTGCTGTAACACTACCTCTGGCGAGTCTTACAAACACCAAGTATTCTAATGCATCAGGGACAAAAAGAAAAGGCCTAGGTTCATGCAATGATATGTGGACTGTGGAGACTGGAATGTAACTAGCTCAACAATATCTAATTATATGAATAGTTTCTAATACAAACCAGAGGGAACAATATCATTAATGTCCAATTTGCTCATTTCAGAACACTTTATCATGCTACCTCATCCAAGTACATGACAAGCAGTTCTAGAAGGGGTTCTGTCTCACAGTTTGTTTCAAATAACGTCCTAATTCTGGACACACAACCATTAACTAGAACTACGTAATGTTTTCTTCAGAGTGACAACACTCTTTATAGTGTATATGGACACCTGCTTGTGGGAAGTGTCAATAATGATGTCTTTCTGTTTGCACAAGCTTCTTGAAAATTATAACAGAAGATATTAGTAGTATCATCAACAATGAATCCGTATGTTGATAGTTGAGTTCAAAAGAAAGAAAAATTTACAAATAACAGAGAAAGAGAAATATATGTTAATACAAACAAGTCAAACTAAGAGATCAAGAGGACAAATATATCCCGAAATGGGATGGTGCCTACCAAAAGCTCAATGTCAAGAGCTTAACTAAGCTTTCAAGTGATGCAATTAACTTTAACGTTGTAATGATTCACAGCTTCTTGTAATTAAATTCAGATCAAAACTCAAAGTTATAACTCCTGATTTCATTTCAAGAATGCCAGCCAAAGAGTAAGCACAGAAGGGGAAGCAAGATAGCGAATGAAAAATCAAAATGACAATGCCTTACATTTGAAGAGGCAGTAAAATGCACATAGGTCTTTGTATAACTTGTCAAAACTTCAGGAGTTACCAAATTTGTTAATTTCATTTATAGTTTTAACGAAAACACAAATGACTGTGAAATCTGCCTGGCATATATCTCGATTGCATTAATTCATCAAAATAACAGCAAGCAAACAACGAATACTTGAGCCAGACAAGGAATGAAGATATTATAAAAGAAAAAAGTAAACAAACCATCCAAAACCCAACAGAGAACTGTGGTTATAGAATGCAACAAGCAAAAGTCTACCTTTGTCATTCGCTGATATTATCTCCTGAATCATCTTCCCCATCAATATTCTCCTCCTCCTCATTATCATTTTCATCATCCCCTTCCCTTAGTTTTGCAATCTCTGCTTGAGCCCGCTCCAAAATCTGCTTTTTCTGCAACTCCAGATCCCTCTGAAATTCTACTCTCATCCTCTCCAATTCCATCATCTGGTCTCTCTTACTGTTCTCTATCTTCTCATATATTTCTCCAAACTTCTGTACAGAGTCAGCCAACACTCTCAACCCCTTAACGCCTTCGTTTGCACCAAATCTCTGCCCAACATCCTTGTCCCCAGTTTCCTCCTCTGATTCGCATGGACTGTCTCTCATCTCATCATTGCCATTTGCATGCTCCAAATACACCCTGGTGTCCATGAACACGAATTCCCCAGAATCTAATCCACACGCTAAAGTAACCCCTCCACCTACTCCAAGCTCTTGCTTCATTAGCATATCCATCTTCTTGAAAAAGGCCCACTTGCTACAGTGAAACCCTTTTCCCTTCTCCTTTCTATATTTTCTCCTCAAACCATCCATCATTTGCCTACACTGAACTTCTGTTCTAAGAGTCTTCGATACTTGAGACACTTTCTCTGCAACCTCAGCCCAGTCCTCGGATCTCAAGCTGTTCCTACCCAATTGCAAGAACCTCTCTCCCCACACCTCAAGCAACACAAATTTGTCGTGCTCGCCCCAATCGGGCGCGAAATTCCCATCGCCTTGAGAAGAGAATCTACCGCTTCTGGGGGCAAATTCATAATTTGAGGCCGAGCTTTTCAGCTTTTGGCGTTTTGGGTACCTCTCAAAATCTTGCTTCTGTTCAGAAACACGAGGATAGACCCCATGGTTGTTGGTGTCGTCAAGGATGTCATCTGGGTCATCCGAGTCGTCTTCGTAATCACGGTGGTTGTAGTGGGTGGCGAGTGGATGAGGATATGAGGGGAAGTTTCTGGAGCGATTCAGAGGGTGAGGTTTTGGTGGGTACCTGGCATCATCCTCTACCTCTATCTCGTCCATAAATCTTAAACACAAATTAGCTGGTTAAAGTTGGATGTCAATTCTGATTTCTGGTTTGGACAACTTTTTAAGGATAGGTGGAAGACAAAACGATAGTCTTTGGTATACCAAGTTTCGAGGTATTAGTATATGAATATGAAAAAGGATGTAAGAATATGGCCACAGTAGTGGTCCAACAACCGCCACTAGTAAATTAAAGAGAGATTGAGATGAGAGAGCCGAAAATTGTTCCCCGCCTCTAATCCTAATCCTTTTCAAGGACCATTGCCACACCATCCGTATCTTTCCATCTCCTAATGTATAAAATGTGCTAAGCCAGCGTAAACTTGCAAGGTGAATTGACATATATATTGTAGCTTCATTACAAGGAGACTTTCTTCTCTAAACAGGTCAGGTTGCCGCAGAATTTAAGAATTACAATCTGAAACTCTTGAAATTACGTTACCATATGGAGCAATAGTATGAAAATGAGAAAAGGCAGCTTTATCTTCGTACAATGCACTTCTGGTGAGTTCACTTTCCCTGTTCATAGCTAATAGAATGAAGCATTTTTATTTCAGTATAATTACAGCCAAGTTGACATCTTCAAAATGTCAATCAATCCAAGCAAAAAATAGGGAATCAAATTAAACAAAAACAATTAATTATGGCTACATATCTTGGTTTTGTTTTGAGATTACATTTTTGCATTCCCAGAAGTCTGAATCCAATGCCAGCACATATTCATCATCGATGCAATAGCTTTCCGCATAAACAAAGACTCCATATGCTTACAACTTCTACGTTTTGTGGGGAGCGAAATTATGGAAGGAGAGGAAGAAAAGAACATGTTGTCTCCGGGTCTAGATAAAAAGAGAAGAAAGGAACTAGGCATCTCTTGCATGTTGAACACCGAAGTCAGCGCCATAGTCGCCGTACTCCGTCGTCCCTCGGATTCCGCTGCCCCTTTTCTTTCTCAAGAAGAGAGCTACGACACCCCTACAATTCAAGGCTTGAAATCTCTACGTGCTCTCATTTTCAATCCTCAGCAAGAATGGCGTAGTATAGACCCTTCCATATATATCTGCCCGTTCCTTGATGTGATACAAAGTGATGATATTCCTGCTACAGCCACGAGTGTTGCCCTCTCATCCATCCTTAAAATACTCAATCACAAAATCTTTGATGTGAAAACACCTGGAGCTAGAGATGGTATCAATTCAGTAGTAACTGGGATTACCGGTTGTCACCTGGAGAAAACGGATTCAGTATCTGAAGACGCTGTGATGATGAGAATTCTGCAGGTTTTGACAGGTATCATGAAACACGAGGCTTCAGTTTTGCTTGCAGATCATGCTGTTTGTACTGTTGTCAATACGTGTTTCCAAGTTGTTCAACAATCTGCAAGTAGGGGGGATTTACTTCAACGAAATGCTAGATACACAATGCAAGAATTGATACAGATTATATATTCGAGGTTGCCAGATGTCGAGGTAAAACCTGGCGAGGAATCAGAGTCTGATACTGAAGATGTGGATACGAGTAGTGATTTTGATTCCGGGTATGGTGTTCGTAGTGCAGTTGATATTTTTCACTTCCTTTGTTCGTTGCTTAACGTGATGGAACTTGTGGAGACAGAAGGGTATACTTATCATACGGTTGATGAGAATGTTCAGCTATTTGCCTTGGTTTTGATAAATTCTGCAATAGAGTTGAGTGGAGATTCCATCGGAGAGCATCCAAAGCTTTTAAGAATGATCCAAGATGATTTGTTTCACCATTTAATTCACTACGGGACATGCTCAAGTCCACTTGTGCTATCCATGATTTGCAGTACTGTTCTGAATACCTATCACTTTCTTCGTAGGTTGGAATTTTGATATTCGATAACTCTATAGTGCATGATATTCTAGTTGTATTTTTCATTATCTTAGAAATCCTAAACAAAGCAGGATGTCTCTGTGGTTGCAGGTTTATTCGTCTCCAACTAGAAGCATTTTTTGGGTTTGTGTTGTTGAGAATTGCAACTTCTGCGCCCTCAATTCAACTCCAAGAAGTTGCAGTCGAAGGGATTATAAGTTTTTGCAGACAACCGACATTCTCAGTAGAAGCGTATGTGAACTATGATTCTGATCCCACCTTCCGAAATATATTTGAGGAAATAGGGAAATTGCTATGCAAGCTCTCATTTCCTGGAGCAAGTTCCTTGACTGCTATACAAGTCCAAGCCTTTGAAGGGTTGTTGATCCTGATACATAACATTGCGGATAACATTGACAAGGAAGGCGACTCTAGTCCTTCTGGACCATACCCTGTTGAAATTACTGAATACAGACCTTTCTGGGAAGACAATCCGAAAGATGACTTTGAGACTTGGGTAGAATACCTGAGAGTGAGGAAAGCGCAAAAAAGGAAGCTAGTACTTGCTGGGAACCATTTTAATGCAGACGAAAAGAAAGGTTTGGAGTACATGAAATATTGTCAATTGGTCTCTGACCCTCCAGACCCAAAAACCTTGTCCATCTTCTTCCGCTACACACCTGGGCTTGACAAGAATACGATTGGTGATTTTCTTGGTGACCCTGACGAGTTTCACATTCGAGTTCTTAAGGAATTCACAGAAACGTTTGAATTTACAGGCATGATTCTTGACACTGCCCTCCGTACGTATCTTTCAACCTTCAGGTTGCCAGGGGAGTCCCAAAAAATCCAGAGGATCCTTGAAGCTTTCTCCGAGCAATTTCATGAACAACAATCTTCAGACATCTTTGCAAGCAAAGATGCCGTTTTCATCCTTTGTTACTCTCTTATTATGCTTAATACGGACCTGCACAATCCTCAAGTTAAGAAAAAGATGACAGAGGAGGAATTTATCAGGAACAATAGGGCAATCAATGCAGGGCAAGATCTTCCTAGAGAGTATCTCTCTGAGCTTTTCCACTCGATTGCAACCCATCCAATCACACTTTTTGGTCAATCAGGTCCAGTTGAGATGAACCCAGGAAGATGGGTGGAACTGATTAATCGATCCAAAATTGTTCAGCCCTTGATCCTCTGTAAGTTTGACCGTCGAATAGGGCGAGATATGTTTGCTCGCATTGCTGGTCCATCAGTAGCAGCTCTTTTCGCCTTCTTTGAGCATGCGGATGAAGATGAAGTGTTCCATGAGTGCATAGAAGGGCTAATATCAGCAGCTAGGATAGCTCAATATGGTCTACATGATACTCTTGATGAACTCATTGCGTTATTCTCAAAATTCACCACTTTGTTAAATCCATATGCCTCCTCAGAAGAAACATTGTTCACCTTCAGCCATGATTTGAAGCCAAGAATGGCTACTCTAGCAGTTTTCACCATAGCAAACAGTTTCACAGATTCCATTAGAGGTAGTTGGCGGTATGTTGTGGACTGTTTGCTGAAACTCAAAAGGCTTAAGCTCCTTCCCCAATCTGTGCTTGAATTTGATAGCAATTGTAATTCTCCATTTGATAACTCTGAAAACATGAGAAACGAATCAGGTGTGATTTTCCCGACCCATGACTCGAGATTTGGCAGTCGTCAGAGTTCTAACATAATAAGTCGTTTCTCACATTTTCTATCAATAGATACAATGGAAGATTCAGTGGCACTTGGGTTGAATGAGTTTGAACAGAATCTGAAAATTATCAAACAATGTAGGATTGGTAGCATGTTCAGAAGTAGTAGCAACATACCAGATGATGGTTTACTAAACATTGGACGTTCTTTGATATTTGCAGCTGGCGGGAAAGGCCAAAAATTCAGCACACCACTTGATGAAGAGGAAACAGTTGTGTTCTGCTGGGATCTGATAGTTTCCATCACCTTGGTAAACAGTCACAGGTTTCAGAACTTTTGGCCTTCATTCCATGATTATTTGCTAGGGGTTATTCAGTTTCCTTTGTTTTCCCCGACTCCATTTGCTGGGAAAGCCATTGTCGGGCTTTTCAAGGTATGCATTGAACTCCTTTCTACATTCAGATCAGATAGAGCAGCAGAGGAGCTGATTTTCAAGTCCATTAACTTAATGTGGAAACTTGATAAGGAAATTCTTGACACATGTGCCGAGAGCATAACTAGTTCAGTGAGCAAGATCCTCACCGAATTCCCTGCAAATTTGCAAACTCACCTTGGATGGAAATCAATCCTCCATTTATTATCCATTAGTGGCAGACATCCAGAAACATACAGTCAGGGGGTTGAGGCTCTGATCACGTTGATGTCAGAAAAAACCCATATTTCAAGAACAAATTACGCATATTGTGTGGATTGTGCATTTGGATTTGTTGCACTTAAGAATAGTCCACTTGAGAGAAATTTAGTTATATTGGACCTTCTGTCAGATTCTGTACACTTGTTGATCCAATGGTACAAAGAATTCTCAGACCCTGGAAGCAATTTTAGTTCAGCAAGCATTGCCAGCAATTCCTCCTCAGAGGATAACTCCAAACTTTTTGGTTCATCCAATTTTGCCTTCAATCTATTTGTGAAACTATGTGAGGCATTCAGGAAAACCAGCTTAGCTCGACGAGAAGAGATAAGAAACCATGCGATACAGTCACTTTGCAAAAGCTTTAACCTGGTTGATGAACTTGACCTACCCCCTGCCAACTGCATCAGCTGTTTTAATCTTGTGGTGTTCGCCATGGTTGATGATCTCCATGAAAAGATGTTAGAGTACTCGAGACGTGAGAATGCTGACAAGGAGATGAGAAGCATGGAAGGGACTCTGACAATTTCCATGGAGCTCATGACAGACGTGTACTTGCAGTTTCTGAAGCAGATAACAGCTAGTCCAGGGTTTAGGACATTTTGGCTTGGAGTGTTGAGAAGAATGGACACGTGCATGAAAGCTGATCTGGGTGAATATGGTGAAACCAAATTGCAGCAAGTGGTTCCAGATTTATTGAAAAAGATGATCATGAAAATGAAGGAAGAGGAGATTTTGGTGCCAAATGAAGGTGACGATCTTTGGGACATCACATACATCCAAATACAATGGATAGCTCCTTCACTCAAGGAAGAGTTGTTTCCTGAAGTAGAATTCTAGAGGTTCAATATTACGAACATGAATCCTTTAGTTCCTAGGTTGTAGTAGCCAAACGCAAAATTTTAGTCTGGGATAGGTTCTTGTTTGTTTGGGAACTTATGTCATGTGGACAAGCTCTTGACATTGTTCTCTAAGAACGAAATTGCAAAGCAAGAAAAAGATAAAAAGATAAACTTCTACCATTGCAAATTGCCTTAAAGCACGATCTTAGTTGATGCAATGTACTTACTTGCTTATTGCAAATACTTTTATTGGTTTTCTCGTTCAAATTGACCTCAAAATACTCTATGTTGGATATTTTTGACATTTCCCATAAAGTTGGACAACATTTAATTTTTTTCTAGTTTTTTTTAATAATTTATCGGTTAAGTTACGTAATTTGATCCAGATAAAAATAATAAAGTGGCCCAATAAATGATCTAAGTCCATGGGCGGAAGCCTAGGTGGAAAATAGATTTTGATCGGTGTAGATTGGACCCATATCAAGCTTGTTATGGGAAAGCCTTATATAGAAGCTATATATAAATGTTAAAGTCTCCTATAGTTGTTCATATCATTCATAAGCATACAGAATCTCTGATTCGTTAAGAGAGCTTACGTATTGAAAAAACTATATAAAGGCGTTAACTATGATCTGGTGAGGAGTTCGCATGAAGGTCTCGGTTGATTGGAGCTCGTTTCAGCATCAAAAACAACCTCGAAAGTGTGATGGAATTGAAAACAGGTATTGCTGCATTTACTTCATTTTTTTCTGTTTCACGTAGGATCCGGGACACTTAATAAGGTTCATGTTACATGTTATACATAGTATTAGAGCGGTTACATGATCGGGTGGCTAAAAATGAAGTTTTTTTTTTGTTTTTATTCATTAGGGCTTTCGATTGTTTTTTATCCATTTTTTTTGACTTTTTTATTCAGAATTTTTGTAAAGGTGCCTTGGGGTATTTTGGGTTAATTTTCAGTTCGGGAAAATTTATAAAGTGATCTTTTCAATTTTTCTAGATTAATTACATTGGTGATTTTATTCCGAAAAAGAATTTAAAGCATTTTAAAGATGCTTTTGAGCAAATTTTTGTGATTCGAACTAACATAAGGGAGACACTTAAGGTTTCGTGTCTTATGTGGTAGGTTCGGTGTCTGATACAGCACGATAGTCGCTCTGAATGATATTTTTTGTTATAAAAGTTTCGAATATAGTTTAAAGACAATGTTTTCAGCACTTGCATATGATAATTTGACACTGCATTCGGTTTTCACATTTATTGGTGATACATTTTCATATACGGTACGTCCATGTAGAATGTGAGGATAATATAAGGATGTATCTCTTGTATTTGTGGACCTTTCAGGGTACTGATAAGGATGTAGTCACCAAACTGGCCTTTCGAGTCCGTGTTTTGGTTTGTTATACTTACATGTTGGGGGATGTCTCTAGTCTTATGTTTGGCTATTCTGCCCAAAAGTGTTGACCTTATATAAGATTTTGAGATGTGCATAAATGCATAAGATAGAAGAAAGTCGTTGCTTAAATGATCCATTCGCCCAAAAAATAGTGTCATGAGAGTTGACAGTTGTACTCTGATCACTTTTATGTGGTGGTCTAATTGCATATATTATGCATTCTGCCCTAAGGTATTTCATAATTTGTGTCATCAAATTCTCAGTATAGGTACTATTTTAATGCTTTAAGTATCATTGTTATCCTACATTTATGTTGATCTTTACATTATCTTTTCTATTATGCAGTCACTTTTTCAGTGAACAACAATGATGTCACTATTGAGACTTTGGCTAGTTTCAATTTTAAGAAGTGGAAGAAGGATGTTGAGTTTGCCCTGGAGATGGCCGACATCAACATGGTAATGCTAGTAGAGATGTTGGACCCCGTTTCCGGAGCCCAACATTCGGAAGCATTAAACCTTGAGCTTGAAACCCTGAAGATCATTTGCTGTCATTCTACAATGGTAGTGAGCGCACAGTAATCAATCATCAGAATCATAAGTTGACTTCTTCATATAAATTGTAACTTTAAGTCTCTAATTTACTTTGACGAAAGAATCACCTCAATTGAAGTTCTATAACTCAAGATATGCTTAAAAAGCCTAAGTGTGTACATACTCCAATTATGCTCTTCAACCCGACCCTTCACTTGTTCTAATGAAAACTCTCTCGATACAAATCCAAATGGTACAAATTTTTATGGAGATAAAGATACATGTCTTAGGAATCTATTGGTCTAAGAATCACCTCAATAGGAGGTCGGATGAGGGAGTTATGCCTAAACGATTAGACCATGTTCATAACCTAATTCGATTTGAACCTCTCTTGGCACGATCGCCATAACTTTCATTATAGATGTCGGATTGAGTTTGTTTTTGACCATTAGAAAGAAGACATCTAGACCTACAACTCTCATGAAGATCACAAAATCAGATTCGGCCTCTAAAGTGGTCAACAAACACAATTTGGCCCGTGAATGTCTGTTAAACGGACATGCATGTCTGTTTAACGGACATGTATCGAGCTTAGGAGGTCAAAATGACCCGAGAATGTCCGTTAAACGGACATGCATCGAGCTTAGGAGCCCAAATTGACCCGAGAATGTCCGTTAAGGTTTGTTAAACGAACATCCATGTCCGTTTAATGGACATTGGAGCTTCCCAAAGCCTCCAATGCCTCTCTAAAGCCTCCAACCTTCAACCTAACACCATAAACACTTCTAATCTTCCCAAATTCACTCATTATAATGTCAAAACACTTTATAACAACTCCACACCAAGTTCAACTCATCAAAGTTCTCAAATCTCAAACATCAAATTCATCAAAACCACAAATTTCATCAAAGCTGTCACACATGCAAACCTTCTATACAACATCCCATCTTGCAACAATCATATTTCTCTAATCCGACATCCAAAAATCACAATCTTCATATTGTTGGAAAGATAAAAAGATTTACTACAACTTTTAAGGAGACAATACTTATCAATTCTATTCATCTTTTTCTAGAATTCCACTTGAATTCAGAACAAATCCTACCCTTATGAAAATGGAACAATAGCCATGCAAAGATTTGAAAAGCCATAATAAACCATAATACATATGCATTTCATTTACATCAAAATAAGTGTTTTACAATGTTTTAGTGGGCATTTCAAGCCACTTTACAACATAATCCAAAATACAACTTACAAAAGTAATATTTCCCAAATGCATCTAAAGCATTGATTTATAAAAGTTAACTTGAAATACAAAATAATCCAATTCTGGAGTAATGCCTTTAGGCTCAATCTTCGATCTCGTGCTCTTCACCTGGAGATGGGACAGAAATGGGAGGGGGTGAGCTTACGCTTGTGGGTAACACTTTTATATTCGGTAATAAGCGAAAACCATTGAAAACATTTACAATCATAGCAATTCTCATAAAAACTCATAAAACATGCTTTTCTCAACTTTGTCAAACCAAAATCACAATTCTCATGAGTCAAGCATTTTTCAAACTTGTCAACACATGCAAACACACAAACACATCACAAATGGCTTGGCATGTTGGACCCTAAACTTTTTGTAAAAGATCAGAACTATTGAATGAGAAATTTTGGTGATTAGTCACGAGTTAAGAGCTCATGAATGAAGACAAACGTAGAGTAGGGAATAATGAAAGTGGATAGATTCATGATTTACTATGGTGTTTTAGTGGATAAGAGATTTTGAAATAGAAAGAATTAAGGTGAAAGTTATAAGTGAAATGAAAGCAAAAATGAAG
>JAOTAX010000008.1:31640093-31650607 GCA_025629825.1 Erythroxylum guanchezii | reverse complement strand
TCAAAGAGTTTGTTTTGAAGATGATTGTGAATTTGTCACTTCTACAAGAAGGTTAGTGGGAGTATAGTTGTCCTCTTCTGTGGGAGTATGTGGAGGCATATTGCTCACAGAGAACAACAGTTCTAACTTTCAATTGTTGAACATATAATTGTCCATCAACAACTCTTGTTGGATATGAAAAGGTAACAACTTAATTCTAAGAATTAGATCTATGGAGATAGATTAGGCATTGTTCACTTATTTTAAGTCCAAGTGCATAGATAATGTACTAAAGATGTTTAGTATTTAATATATCAGATACTTGTGAAGTATTAAAGATATCCATTACTCTATGTATGAGTTGATATTTGAGATCAAGATAATAAGGATATAGCTTTAGAAGTAAATCCTAATTAAGGTTCATTTACTTAGAACATTATCATTTAGGATTGGAAAAGTTCCAATGTAGCAATTCGTTGCTAATTAAGCCATAATACATTTTTCATTTAGTGGAAATGATTAGTTGGATCAACAAGTTCTTTAGTAAACTTGATATATTTTCTTTGCATATTCAAGATAGTAATGTACTATAGAACATTAGAACCACTATGCATGCAAAAGGAGCTAATGTCTCATCAAAGATCCAAGAATGTGTTTAGGCAAATTTTCTTAATTATGATGATAATTAATATAGGAATTGTAAGACTTAAGCAAGTGCTCAACTATGGAGAATCATGTAGAATTCTCTCATTAAGCCAGTAGTAGAACAATCGTCATATAGCGATATGGTATAAGATACTTAAACGATTAGCTTACTGCAAGTGGGAGATTGTTGGTTTATGCCCTACAGCTAATCGCTTTGGTTATAGTTTAGTGACAAATTATTTAAAAGGCATTCTTTATCTTGTACATGTTTAAATGTATATGATAAAGTCCATGGGATAATTATACATTGTAAATAAAATTACAATGAGATTATAATTATGAGATTCATATTGCATTTATGTATTATTCCTAAATGTTCCTAGTCATTTTTCTATTAAGATTGGACATTAATATAATGTAAAAGACTAGCACACGTTTTGTTTTTCCTTATGAAGGAAGTAGTCAATCTCATAGGATAAAGTATAGAGATACTTAAACAAACATGTCGGTGTTTGCTAGAGAACAAGTTCGCTGAACAGACCCGATATGAGAAATCCATTTGGAACATTACTTGTATATCTATGGAATTCTCATTGTGATGATTGTATAAGTGATCCTTTGACTTGAGGTCATCAAAGTTATCTTGTATGAGAATTGTTATGTTTTGATACTATTCGTGATCTATTTTATCAAAGGTCGTTTAAAGGGTAGTCATTGGATGTAGCATGTGAAACTTCTCGTCCCCATATTAAGGATTGGAATTAGATCTCTCCATTAGAGAATAGCAATGTGAGAATTAGAACAATTTGCCTGTCATGCTCAGCAAAGTGTCAGCATACATATATGTGAATTTTGAATCCTTGCACACATGAAAATAATTGTACATGCACTCATTGACATTCCCGATATAGTGAATAGTAATGGGAGAGATTGAGGATTATGGTTATAGTGAACGATTAGAGTGAAATGGAGTAGAAAGACTAGAACTAAAATTGAAGTGTTGAATTTAGTGAAGGAAAATACATTGGAGAAGTTTATTGGGAGCATATATATAGTATGGGAGTTTTTATTAGTGGGGGGAAATGGTTAACAGTGCAAAGACGTATATAGTATGGGAGTTTTTGTTAGTGGGGAAGAAAATCATGACCCTTAGAAAGGGAAATGGTTAAGAGTGCAAAGACGTATCGTCTGTAAAGGCGCTTCGTCTGTGATGACATTATTCGTCTTAGGATTTTTGCTTCGTCTGTCACAACCTTCGCTTCGTCTTAGGACTTCTGCTTCGTCTATGATGACGTCACATTGTCTGTGATGACGTCATTCGTCTTAAGACGAAGCTAAGACTCTTACTTTGTCTGTAATAACTTTAGCTTCGTCTTAAGACTTCTGCTTCATCTGTGATGATGTCATTCATCCTAAGACCTTTGCTTCGTCTTAAGAGTTGTATCGTCTTAAGTTGACTTTGCTTCGTCTTAAGTTGAATTCGCATTCGTCTTCTTCCTGGATTCGTCTGCCTCATGTTATTGTTCGTTTTGTTTCTTCTGCCCTTTTCGCTTCGTCTACTTTGGCATTCGTCTACTTATTGCATTCGTCTGCCTTGTTTCATCTACTTCATCTTCTTTGCTTCAACCGCATTGAATCGTCAGCTTTGTTTCATTTGCTTTGCTCCATCTGCTTTCTACTTCGTCTTAAGAGCCACTTCGTCTGTTTTCTACTTAAGTGACCTTTTGTTTCTTCTGTGCATTGTTAGTCTTGTATCGTCTGGTCCATTTTTGACCCTTCAGACGATAAAATTTGTCTTCAATATCTTCATGAAATATGTAGATATTAAAGTTCTCTTTAAAATTGTCCTAATATGGTCTTAATCTGACATCTTTAGACAGAGTTGTGCCAAATGTAAAGCAGCTTATGTGCATTGTTCATTTTGTATCGTCTAGCCCAAATTTGACTTTCTAGATGATATAATTTGCCTTCAAGGTCTTCAGGAAAGTTATGGACCTATAAGTCCTCTCTCAAACCATCCAACAATGATCTTGATCCGATACCTATAGCAGTAATTTATACTAGTGGTCCCAAAAGAAAAAGGTTCAATAGGATTAAGGGCATAACCAAATTGAATGTTTTGGTGAAATTGGAGACATAAGACATAGAGGAATATGTTTTTAGAAGAAAGTGATGTTAAGTGACTTCAGTGTTGGGGTCAATAGAGCATATGTAATGTTGACCCGAAATAATGTGTTATGAGAAATATTTGAAAGTGAGTAAGGGGTTGTGAATTATGAATTCAGTGGTTTTATTAAGTGATAAACTTAAGTATAAATTATACTTAAGAGATTTCAAATAAAGAGAAGTGGATAAGAAATGGACAGGTGTCCTAGCCAAAGACAAGATTTTTCTTGCCTTAAGAGACTAGTTGTTGTCCTTGTCATTATCTTGTTAAAACTTCCTTCTTTAAAGCTCCTCCAAACCAGAGCTTTTCTTCAAAGATCCACCAAAGTAAAACTTGTTTTTCTCTGTTTGGCCTCGCTTTCACTTGGATATTTCTTTCTTTTATTCCAAGAAAGACCGAACTTCCCTGTCAACTTTCAAGATGAGGTACGTGAGTTGCACCAGAGTTAGGGCCTTATGCTGGTTGAAGGTTTTGGAGCTTCAAGTAAGTAAGATTATTAGGATTATGTAGTTTTGCATTAAATGAAGAATGCATCACATTAGCTCACTGTTAAATGGCTATGAACAGTGATATTCTAATTTGCTGGAAAATAAGTGGGATGATTTAGTGTGGCGTACATGGTGATTTTCTTCGGATTAATGGTTGAAATATTATGGGATAGTGTTAAACCAGTTTCAGAATTGAAAGATCAATGAAAGAGTGTATGATGATGCTTAAAGCTGAGAAAGAAAGAATAAAATGATAGCTAGAAGAAGAAGGTGAAGTGAATGCAAAGGTTGAAAATGCAAAAAATGTGATGAATATATGTAGTGAATGTTTCTGCTTCTGATGATTATGAAAAATGACAATTGTTGATTGGGTTGTAATAAGTTAAGTTGAAACAAAATAGGAATGAAGAGGAGATATTATGAGTTAACAGAAAGGTGATAGTGATACATCTTTATTATATACATATGTAGAGACTTCGGTTCTCCACTAAACACATACGGGAATTATATTGGAAAAATTAGTGGATGAGTTAGTGACATCAAATGACCAAGGAATTGAGTTTGTGAGTCAAAGAAATGATGAGTGATTAAGTTATGAAATTGGTAAAGTACCCGGGATTGTCATTGAGCATGCATTGTACATAGTCCATTTATTTGATTGTGCATAAATAAATGCTTATACGTGTGCAAATTATTGATGAGTGTGCAATGTGTGTCTTGCATAAATGGATTGTGCAGGTCAAGTGTTCACATTCAGGCGTTCCCAGAATTTGGAAGCTAATGCTATTTTGGAGCGTACTGTGAGTAGACCGAGATGGTCTCACTTCATTATTTGTTATTTGAATTTTTGTATTATGTGCCTATTGAATGATTTTGTAAATGTGATTGATTATGTTGGTTTCCGGACAGGAGCTCCGATGATTGTAATGTTTGACTTGGATATTGAAGTGTTTTCTGAATGTGTAATTGCATGCAAGTGAAAGTGTGAATTCTCAACTATATGTTGAATACCGGACTACGGTCCGATGATAAGTGAATATGATTGAATAAGAGCATGTAAATGTGAGTGATGCATTCCATTGCATGAATGCCTGAAATATAAGGGCAGTTGTGACTAGAGTAGCCAACGATCAGAGCTTAAAACTCAACGAGTGAAAATGAGCTTCAAGCTCAAAAGTGAATCAGAGTCTCAGGCTCAACATTTAATGAGCCCTGTATCCCCCAAGTAGATAAAGGACAGTTATCAATGAGCCCTATATGGGACAGTTCAGGCACTCAGTCACAACAAAGTAACAAATGAAAAGTGAGTCTCAAGTGCATTGCATATGCATAATATGAATGATTAAGTGTATTGAATGTGAAATTGAATTTGAAATGTGAAATAATGTGAAATGTGAATTATGTATTACGTGATTAGGTGAGCAATCAATGATGTCGCTCACTAAGTTCGCAAAACTCACCCAAAAATTGCAATTATTTTTTAGGATCAGAAGAATGCCCCGTTAGGCCAACGGAAGTATACCTACAACATACAAGTGAAGGATAGAGGTCGGGACCAATTTGCGTCTGCATTTGAGATTTATAAAATTGTACACTTTGGAACTATTGTTCAATTGATTTATGTTATAATGTAAGGCATTATGACTAAAGTGTATTGTATTTGTGAAAGGGCCTAAATGGATATTGATATTGAAAATGTTTATGAATGGAGATGGGCCCTATGTGTTGATTGACTTATACATAATATGTGTTATTGTGGTTTCAAAGAAAGGAAGAAAAAGAAAGTATACCGATTTCTGAATGATTGAGTGTTCTAGCACGCCACCCTCGCGGGGTACAGACTCAGACATCACCCATTGATGTCGGGTTCGAGTCTTGCGGGAGTGGGATATTATATTATGTGGTATCAAAGCCCAGAAGTACTATCTTATATGGGCGTTCTGAAATATGTGTTAAGTTACATGCGTTATAGCAGACAACGGCAACTGATCCCCAGTATGAGTCACATGCATAAGCATTTCGTAAGAGTCTGAGCTGTTAGGAGTATTGAAAAAAAAATGATGATTTGACAGAATGTGAGGAAATAAAGGTTTGTGGACATTTTGGAAATGAGAAATAGTATTTGGTTTTGTATGGTAGATAAGAGTTCACCACAAGGGGCACATATCCTTGAAGGTGATATATCATATCCTTTGAAGGAGATATAAGTGTGAATAGGTTTATTGCCATGGATTGATTGAGGAAAGTGAGGATATGAGTAGACCTGAGGAGACTAAAGTGTACAGACTGAATAAAATGAAATCATAAAATTATTATTTTATTGAGTTTCATATTAGCTTTAATTTATCGTTCTTAGTAGTAGTCCATCAGTAATTTATATTTTATTAAGCTTTTTTTTTCTTCTGTGTCCTACATCATTATTTTGCATATTACATCTGCATGTGGGTCTCTCAGAAACAGCCTCTCTATTATGTAGGGGTAAGGATGCGTACTATATGACCCCCCCAAATCCTACTCCACTACGGGATTTCAAACTGGGTGCAATGATGATGATGATGATGATGATGAGTTGATTGATAAGGATTTCATGAATATTATCGGTGACTGTAGCAAGGAATCTTCTTTCGAAGAAGAATTTCCCTAAATTGAGTTAAGTTGATTCGACAATTCAGTTTAAGAGTGATCAATGAAGAAACAAATCAGAAATGATTATGTAGTAAATCAAAAGTGAATAATGAAGTCATATCCTAAGTGGAGACTCAGGCATAGGAAGTGGAATATGCTACTGAGAGTGCATGCATTTTGATTTATGTAAAGTATCCCCACTACGTTAGTGGATTTTAAAAATTTGAGGTGACACTATTATGAATGTGAGGAGAATATAGGTCTGCATTACATTCGATGTACATATATTTGGGAGATACAAATTGAATCTAAAGAATGTGACACCCGCACACAAAGTGAAGTGTTCAAATAAATTGAAATGTGTGGAGGAACTAGTACGAATAAATAGGCATTTGAATAAGTCGATGTGAATTAAAGGAAATTGAATGAATGAGAAAATCACTAGAGAAAAGAAGTCAAGTGGAAAGCTGAAAATGACATGAGATAATATTATCTTCATTGAGAAATTAGTCATTTAAGAAAGTGCAAGAATAAATTTTTGGGTACAAGGAAATTTGGGTTATTTCTATTATAGATGTCAATACCCCAACATTTTCATGAAGTTGAAAATTTAAGCGATCCAAGTAAATGTATTCGAACAGTTAAAGAAGAATATTTTTGAACAATTTAGGAAAAGTGTGTAAACCGTATAAATGATGAATGTACGAAGAATTTTAAGGAACTATAACCTCAATGTTAATTATGCCCTTGGATTTGAAGATTATGCAGTGTATAATGAAGTTTCACATCAAAGATTAAGATATAATCTGTTGCAATAGTATAAAGTGGTTTTTGGTATGCATGAGACAATTAAAGTCTTATGAGTGGATTTGTATACATGGAATAAGTGTTATATAGTAATTGCTTTGAAGTCTTAGAGACATTAGATGTGCAGAGTCATTTCTGAAATGTACAGATTATGTAACTTTGAGAAAATGATTGAGTTTGAAAGTAATGTACAAATGAGTGCTATGCTGGTAAAGGTATTGTGTCATGTGACACATTGAACAGACAATTCTACAATGAACTAGTGTAAATTCAGATATTGAGGTTACCAAATCTAGTGCAATGAAGAGTTCAAAATGTTAGTGGAATATGGGGTAAAATGAAGTGTTACTAGTTGCATTAAAATTTTAGACCAGTTTTACTGGAAAGAACTAAGCAAGCCTAAAAGCTAAGGATTCAGAATTGTGAATCCCATAGAAGATTTGAAAACGAATCTGAACTTTGAAGAGTGATATTTGGTGATTGAAATAAGAAGTATGTGTACCTGATAAGGATGATTGACTAAAGAGATTATTAGAGAAGTGCAATAACAACCTATGATTTACATCCTCAGGAATACATCGAAAGGGGCAAGTGTTGGCTAAGAATGTAGGACTGAGTGATTACATGTTTGAACTACCAATAGTTCTAACTGTTGGGGTTGTGCTTAAAGCTTATATTTTGGGGTTCATAGGATTATGAGATTGAGGCATTACAATTGTGACCATAGTGGCATCATTAGAGAACGGTACAGGGCATGGTATGGCAGAAAGGTGGTCATTCACCCCTACATTGAAATAAAGATGTCCAAAAATGGTCAAAGACCAGAATTGATTTGAGATACTGGTGATGAGTGAGATGAATCTGAAATAAATGTAAAGTGACTTATGAAAGATAATTGAGTTAGGTGGATTAACACCAGATTTAGGGAATATAGTGAAACAGACATAAGGGTTGAATGTATTAACACTGAAGAGGAATAAATTGTCAAAGGAGAGATGATGAAGTGTTTTTGTGAATATCACCTTACCAAGGTGTGCTTAGATTGAGAAAAAGTGTGCTCAGATTTGGAGAAAGGATAAGTTAAGCTATAATGAATTGTTCTGTATGAAATTTGTTATGAGTTAGTGTTACTGGTAAAAGAAGTCTTAGACTCATAATATGTGATATGTGAATAGATTGAGAAAATAATGGTTTGATCAACAGAGATAGATCAACAAAGTATGAAGTAAAAGTTGGCGAGCAATCTGAAATATATCGATGAAAGAATCAAAATAGTGTGATAGCAAAATAAGTGATTGAAGGACCTATTGACTTATCAGCTGTGGTCATTTGGAAGAGGGTATTAGAGTGACGAAGTATATGGCAAATAGAGAAGCATATGAAGAAATAATACCTCTAACATATGGATCAATCAAATGAAAATTTTGGGGAGGAAATTTATTAAGGGGGAGAATTGTAACATCCTGTCCCCATATTAAGGATTGGAATTAGATCTCTCCATTAGAGAATAGCAATGTGAGAATTAGAACAATTTGCCTGTCATGCTCAGCAAAGTGTCAGCATACATATATGTGAATTTTGAATCCTTGCACACATGAAAATAATTGTACATGCACTCATTGACATTCCCGATATAGTGAATAGTAATGGGAGAGATTGAGGATTATGGTTATAGTGAACGATTAGAGTGAAATGGAGTAGAAAGACTAGAACTAAAATTGAAGTGTTGAATTTAGTGAAGGAAAATACGTTGGAGAAGTTTACTAGGAGCACATATATAGTATGGGAGTTTTTGATAGTGGGGCAGAAAATCATGACCCTTAGAAAGGGAAATGGTTAAGAGTGCAAAGACGTATCGTCTGTAAAGACGCTTCGTCTATGATGATGTCATTCGCCTTAAAACTCTTGCTTCGTCTGTAACAACCTTTGCTTTGTCTTAAGACTTCTGCTTCATCTGTGATGACGTCACATCGTCTATTATGATGTGATTTTTCTTAAGACTCTTACTTCGTCTGTAACGACCTTCACTTTGTCTTAAGACTCTTGCTCCGTCTGTCATGACGTCACATCGTCTGTGATGACGTCATTCGTCTTAAGACTCTTGCTTCGTCTGTAAAGACTTTTGCTTTGTCCTAAGACTTCTGCTTTGACTGTGATGACGTCATTCATCTTAAGACTCTTGCTTCATCTGTAACGACTTTCGCTTCGTCTTAAGACTTCTGCTTCGTCTGCGATGACGTCACATTGTCTGTGATGACGTCATTCGTCTTAAGACCTTTGCTTCGTCTTAAGCCTTTCGCTTCGTCTTAAGAGTTGCATCCTCTTAAGTTGACTTTGGTTCGTCTTAAGTTGACTTCGCATTCATCTGTTTCCTGCATTCGTCTGCCTCATGCCATTGTTCGTTTTGTTTTGTATGCCCTTTTCTTTTCTTCTACTTTGGCATTCGTCTGCTTATTGCATTCGTCTGCCTTGTTTCGTAATCTTTGCTTCGACCGCATTGAATCGTCTGCTTTGTTTCATTTGCTTTGCTCCGTCTACTTTCTACTGCATCTTAAGAGTAACTTCGTCTGCTTTCTGCTTAAGTGACCTTCTATTTCTTCTATGCACTGTTCATCTTGTATCGTCTAGTCCATCTTTGACCCTTCAAGCAATAAAATTTTTCTTCGATATCTTCATAAAATATGTAGATATTAAATTTCTCTTTGAAATCGTCCTAATATGGTCTTAATCTGACATCTTTAGAGAGAGCTGTGCCAAATGTAAAGCAGCTTATGTGTACTGTTCATTTTGTATCGTCTAGCCCAAATTTGACTCTCTAGACGATATAATTTGCCTTCAAGGTCTTCAGGAAAGTTATGGACCTATAAGTCCTCTCTCAAACCATCCAACAATGATCTTGATCCGATACCTATAGCAACAATTTATGCTAGTGGTCCCAAAAGAAAAAGGTTCAATAGGATTGAGGGCAGAACCAAATTGAATGTTTTGGTGCAATTGGAGACATAAGACATAAAGGAATATGTTTTTAGAAGAAAGTGATGCTAAGTGACTTTAGTGTCGGGGTCAAAAGAGTATATGTAATGTTGACCCGAAATAATGTGTTATAAGAAATATCTGAAAGTGAGTAAGGGGTTGTGAATTATGAATTCAGTGGTTTTATTAAGTGATAAACTTAAGTATAAATTATACTTAAGAGATTTTAAATAAAGAGAAGTGGATAAGTGGATAAGAAATGAACAGGTGTCCTAGCTAAAGACAAGATTTTTCTTGCCTTAAGAGACTAGCTGTTGCCCTTGACATTATCTTCTTGAAACTTCCTTCTTTAAAGCTCCTCCAAACCAGAGTTTTTCTTCAAAGATCCACCAAAGTAAAACTTGCTTTTCGCTGTTTAGCCTCACTTTCACTTGGATATTTCTTTTTTCCATTCCAAGAAAGACTAAACTTCCCTGTCAACTTTCAAGATGAGATACGTGATTTGCACCAGAGTTAGGGCCTTGTGATGGTTGAAGGTTTTGGAGCTTCAAGCAAGCAAGATTTTTAGGATTATGTAGTTTTGCATGAAACGAAGCAAGCATCACGTTAGCTCACTGTTAAATGGATAAGAACAATGATATTCTAATTTGCTGGAAAATGAGTGGGGTGATTTAGTGTGGCGTACATGGTGATTTTCTTCGGATTAATGGTTGAAATATTATAGGATAGTGTTAAACCAGTTTTAGAATTGACAGATCAATGAAAGAGTGTATGATGATGCTTAAAGCTGAGAAAGAAAGAATAAAATGATAGCTAGAAGAAGAAGGTGA
>JAOTAX010000008.1:31617823-31628951 GCA_025629825.1 Erythroxylum guanchezii | reverse complement strand
GAGAAGAGTCTCATTTAATGGCTTCTTTATGATTGATTAAATGAAGAAATGATGCATTAGATGGAAGACTCTTCTTTCCTTTGTTGTTAACCGAAAGTGGGATAGTGTAAGAAGGTGTTCTTATAATTTTATCAATCTCTCTCCTATCTTGCATGATAAAATCGAAAATTACATGAGAAGTGGCTCATAGTTTCCTTCTTTCTTTTAAGACAATACTCCTTCAAAGTGTTTCTCCTCCTTTCCCACCAAAGGATCTTGTTAACCAAGTTATCTAAAAAGAACAAGTGGTAGATGAAGTTGGTTATGAATACAGCAATAAGGAGAGGATAGATTGGCAAAGGAAAGGATTCGAAATCAAAAGCTTTGGATACAAGAAGAAGGAGAGGATTGCGCGGTGAGGAATTAAAGTTGTAGTGAAGAAGTCGGTAATATCACTATATTGTTCATGTTTATTATTATCCTTATACCATATCATGTATGGATTGTCATGATGATTTGTATATATTGCTTCTACTGCAAATATGATTTCTAAAATGTTTTGAAATCTACCGGTTCTTCAAATATAGTATGCTTTCTTTTTCTGATCCAACACCATCATCGTTCTTTCCATTTCTTCTTAGCATCTAGCTCTTCAGATGTCTCACTCTCACTCTAAGATGTCTTGATGTGTCTCTACTTTATGCCCCAAACTTCTTCTTCTTTTTTATTATTATTATTTAAAATGAAAGAAAATGAAAAAGCCTTAGACTAAAGAACGAAACTAATTGTTTCCCAGGCAACGACGCAAAAAAATTAATCGCAATTTTCTGATATAAGTTTTAATATTTAACCTCGATATTCCACAAGCGTACAGGTCATTCGCATAGTACCTAAGGTGTCGATCCCACGAGGAGGATTAATCTAATCCTAAAATCTAAGGTTGGAAACTATTAAATAGAAATTTAACAAACAATAAATTTAAACACAACAACTAAATAAATCAAATAACAAAGCAATAATTGACAATTAACACTTGACAAAAACAATCAACGAACAATGATTAACATATTCAGATTAAAATGAATAAAAAATAATGGAAATTGATTGATTTGTTGAGCGATGATAGCACACCCTAGAATTCAACCTAGTGAGTTAACTAAAAGAGAGAAAGGGAAAATTATCTATCTTTAATGCTAACCTCACCAATTACTATTTTTCGAATTAATAGTTCTAAATGATCCTATGGTCAATTACTCTCTCTCGAGTTATAATTGAACCCTAAAGCATAAACCATAATTAGATTATGGGAAGTTGTAACCTCTCAATTAACAAACTATCCAAAACCTAATCAGTTCTTAAGTTCTCTAATAAACAATTGGAAACCTATACGTGATCTCTCTACGCAAGATTTAATTCTGAATCTATTAAATTACCTAACTCTCGTTAACCCAACTTAGTCGCTTTTTCTCGATTCACCCTCTCTGTTTTTTATCGAGATATGAAGTGTAGAATTAAACCACAATTAATTCAATAAACACATAAAACAATAAGATTTCATTAAATTAAAAATAATATTCCAATGGTCAGTATAGAACATAAATCAATAATTCAATTATATCATCAAACTATATATCCCAATTATACAATCAAATAAAACTGAAATATATAGGAAATAGAGCTCGAATGAATGATGGGAGGCCGTGACTTTGAAAAGCTTCGTATTCTGGGAAGCACGTCAAGTCTACGTCGTCTTCCTCTTCTCTCTTCATTCTTCTCTTTCTCGATCTCTCAAAGTTCTCTCCTTTAGGGTTTCGTTGTGGTGGCTGATCAAAAGCTCCCTTTCATCTTTTTTCTTGTTCTTTTTATACTTGATGTGTTTATGGCAGTCTTAGGGTTTTTTCGAGGTCGAAAAGGCTCGAAAAAACCCTCAAATTTTGGCATTTCTATATGTTTGCGCATTTGCCCGACACAGGCCATAATCAGTGGGCCACATATAAGCTCTTTGTCATGATCATGTCAAGAAGGCCATGATCGTGGGCCAAGTATGATGGTTCTGTCACAATCATGATAATTTGGCCACGAGTGTGTCTTCTCTCACTTTTATCACGATCGTGGCTGATGGACCACGATCGTGGCTCGTTGTTTCAATCTAAATCTTTCCAAAACTTCTTCGTTCTTTCCTATTGACCTTGAAACACTAACAAACACATCAAGGTACCTTAGAAACATAATAATTGAGCTCAAGTGCTTATACTAAGCCATGAAAACACTTGAACACAAATAATTAACAAACTAACATAATTCTACCAAAAACATATACTAAACAATCGAATAAACGGATAAACACATATCAAACTATACCCTAAAACATGAGGCATTTCACACTTATCGTGACACCTGAAGATCACAATTATGTCACGTGATGAGGAGAAAAAGGAATCGAGCCAATGACATTAAAGAAAAGGTACTTCTTAGGAGAAAACCCAAGGGAAGTTAATTTCTTTTCCTTTCCATTTTCACACTTCTTTCTTATATGCATGCGTGTTTTAATTTTGTTTGTTCTTACTTTTTTTCAAGTTTTCAAAAAGAGAGAGAGAAAGAACAAACAAACAAATAAACAATTTATCTTTTATGTTACTTCTAGGGCAATATAGTCATGATTAAAGAATAAATTGAATAGAATAATCCATGGCAACTCTAGCATGTACTTTTACTTTTGTGATTGGTCAATACGCATTATCATTAGAAAAGTAGTGACTAGTGGTAGACTAAAGTCAGTGAGAATTTGAACCTTATTAAACTAACACATTCATATTAATCTCATTGTCTTCTATTTATATGTGACCTTCATGACATGTACATCCTGACTTTGCTTTGATTTTCTATTTAAGAACACATTTTTATCATATGCATTAAAATGGAAATGATATATGCATTTTTTCTTTTTATAAACTACATTAGCCAAATAGCCTACCCCTTGATATGAATTTTCCCTTTGTTAAGCCCCTCGAGCTTTATTAGCCTTTTTTTTTGTATTAACCACATTATATCTGTTAAACCTAACCAAATGTCCTACCCAAGCCTTCAAGCTAGTGGAGCATTTGTTCATTATTAATGATTGTGGATGTACAAGAGTATAAGTGTGGGGATGTGCATATGTGGGGGATAGTTATAATTATTAGGATGTTATTTTATGTCTTATCAATGAAATTCCCATGTTGATGTAGCTTCTTTTAATTTTTATAAGAAAAAGAAAAAAAGAAGAAAGAAAAAGAGAAAAGCAAAAAAAAAAAGAAAAGAAAAAAAATGTTTAAATAAAAGTATCAAGGAGAAAACGCATATGTTTAGCAAAGTTACTCATTATTAGTCTTTCCTCTTAAGGTTGTGTTGAAAGGGTAACTCGAGTATAATGTGAATGAGGGAGATGTAGTCCTTAAGGGTCACTCCCTATAGTTACAAGGTCTTGTTTATTATCATCGTTTGTGAGTGATATATGCTTGATATGGTTTGTGGTGTGAGAGCTTGCATTTAAGCTAGGAAACATGGTTTGTGCATTCATCACAGTTGATGGTACCTAATTTTAAAAGAATGTTAGTTTTTACGCTTGATGTTGCATTGAGTGATACTTTTGTTGCACTATCTTTGATAGTTTTTATGCTACTGCATCCAAATACGTCTCACCTTGCTCTTGCCTGCATTACAACCCCGAAAGCTCGTTTGATTCATGGTATATTCACCTGTGAATTGTTTTTAAATTATGCTAAAATTCCAATTCAAGACCAGAATCCTTTTGGCAGCTGATATGCCCTTGGTCAGCTATAGGCATTTCTCTATAATCCATGGCAAAGTATTCTAATAGAAGAATTTTGCACATCCAGGTTTGAATTTTCGAAGAGTTTTTCATTATTTTTATTATTTAAATTGAATTTTTATTAATGAATAATTTGGTGATGCTTTTTTTTATTTTATAATTATTAATTTAAGAGTATAAATTAAGTATATATATTATAAAAAGATATAGCCTATTTAGATCTAAAATTTGATAATCCAAAGATTCCAATCTTGCAACCAAAGTCCAACGCCAACAACATTACTTGACGTTGGTGGATTCATGACTTGGCCAGTAGAACTCATGCTCTAGTCATGTGAAAAGTATTCGACTTTCCTATAAAATGGAACATTGGCCATGGCGCGATTTTTTGTTTATTTTATAGAAATTAAACAAACAATGGGCTTGGTTCTTGATCAGAAGTATAAACGAGTAATGAAATTGAAAACAAGACAAGTGTGGGATGGAATTTCAGGATGTTAGATTAGAAATAATTTTATTTTGTTAATTTTAAATGAAATCCCCATCTAGTTCTTACCAATATATGCTAGAGCAACAGTGACTCTACTTCTCTAGTGTATACGAACCAAGTAATCTAAAGGGCCTTACTTTGTGTAAGATAAATTACCGTAAGGGTGATAACTATCAAAGCATTTGCTCCAACTCAGGTACAGAATTATATTTCGTGACCACTTTCTCAAGCCAATTTCAAGCTTCTCCATTCGGCCTTAATGGAGGTACACATCCCTCTAATCCATAGAAATTTCTGCTTAATCAATTTGTCCACCTCCTTCACACTTCACATGCGTCAAGTTATCCATGTTGGATTATCATCTTGTATACGTAAAGGTTATTCATAAAGATAGTTTTCGATGTGTCTTCTCCCTCAGTTGCACTGTTAACATCGTCATTCAATTCCTTCTGAAAACACGTCTCTAATTTCAATAATTCCAATTGAAGGTCAACAAACTGACTCATCAACATGAAAGATTGTCATAACTCAATCATTTCCAACTTGAATATCCAATAAGTCATCTCTACCTCGAATTTCAATCTATGATTTCCATCACGAATATCGTTTTATCTTTTACCTTTTATCGTAATCTTATCAAGATACATATGTATCTTCATCTGTAAAATGTCATGTTCTTTGACTAAACAATTAAATGAAGAAACGAATATTTTTTATTATAACAAAACTTTTATATGAAAGTGATAGTCTTGCTCCATCAAAAAAATAGTTGTTCCTTACAACAAGAGCATAATCATGCCTCAGTAAATAGATTAAGGTCTGTTTTTGATAAAGTTTAACTTATCAGCTATACTCATTCATGAACAATCATACACCATAAGGGTAAAGTGAAAATTCTTCAAAGAGAAAAACATAAACTAGTATGCAGTAAAAGAAAAGGAAGACAAAATCAAAAGGCTATAAACTATCACAATTCACTCAAAATAAAATGAATCAAAATTTTTAATAGAAATATAAACAATAAAATCCACTAAAGAATACGATTTAATCAAATCAATGAAATGGACTATCTTTCAAATTAGAGCTAAATTCCAACAAGGTAAAGTAAATGACTTGATCATCATCACTACTCTTCCTAATTAATATGTTAATTAAAGTTGTACACATTTATGGTTGGTAGTTAAGTCCACTTTAGAGGTTATCATTTAATCTTCAAATTAAGGTCAACGTCTTCTCTAATCTTCATAAACAAAGGCTATTAAATTAGGGTGGTTCTAGTGAACAAAGACTAACATCTAAGTTTGTCCCCTTAAGGATTAAATGACTTCGTAGTTAACTTTTTTGAAAGTATGACTATAATGACAATTGAAACAATATTCTTAAAAGAACAAGTAGCAAAGATGGTGAAAATGTTCAAAAGTTTGGTGATGTCAATGCAAGAAAAAGATGAATAAATGGCTTTCTTCATTAAAAAAGAAAACTTGTTAAAATGGGAACAAGCACTTGATAAGAACCGAGTGGATTAGAGTTGGGTTTTGAATATATAGAATGTAACAGCGGCGATATTTAATGAAATTTATCCTAGGGCTTTAGAATTAAATCTTTAAAGAAAAATGTTGTAGACAAGCGGTACTTAATACTAGGGTTTTACTTTGAACCGGAGTTCTTAAGGAATTAAATTGGTGTAGAGTAGATTTTAATTCGGCTTTTAAATTAGACTTTGTTTCGGTTCTATTTAGGCTTTAAATTTTATTTAAAATTGGGTTTTAGCCATAATTTAGGCCCTAGACTTTGTTTTGAATTGGATCTTATTTTTTTTCTCTAGTTAGGCGTCGACCTATTCTTTAAGTAACTGGAATTGTCCAATTTTCTTAACTGGGCTAAGAATATACTATAATTTTGTTGCATATATTTTTCTTATTTTTAATCACACTAATAATAAGTTAGTACAACTATTATTTTGTACTAGATAGTAAAAAGTGAAGTATTTTTTTTCCATAAAAATCTACTTAAGTACTAAATCTAATTCTCCTATAATGATCTAATCAGTAATTAAGGAAGAGGCGATCTAATTTAACCATAAAATTCAATGTTTTAAAAATCAAACTAAAAGTTAAACTGGAAAGACAAGATATTTAAGGTTTAACATGTTCAACTGGTATTATACCATCATTAAACTGGTTAAAGATCGAATAAAATTAAAGAATTTAAAATATGATTGAAAGAGATTATCCTTATCAATCAAAGAATTTGAAGTTTAATTAAAAAATATTGTTAAATGAAAATTAATTGGTTTATTTTAGTTTATAAGAACTTATTAATTTACGAAAATTGAAGTTTTTAACAACAAGAGTTATTAAAATAAATCAAACTGTAAAGATAAAAACTGAACTGAAAAATTGAAAGGTTCAAGGTTTTTATGGTTAAATTGATCGAATCGGTTGAGTTTTCTAATCATTAATAAAATTATAGTAAATCAAATTAAAATTCCACTTTTAAAAAAAAGCAATAGTCAAAGAAAACAAATTAAATATAAAAGAACATACAGACAAAAACTCCTCTTCACATCATCTTTTTATTCATAATTCAATTATTTTGGAGATTTTATCACTTGATACTAATTTGACAAATTATTCCCTTCCAAGATTCAGTTGCATATCTTTAAGTTCAAATTGATAAAACATTAGATAAATAAAAGAATTGTAGAAAACTATAAAAGTGTTATTTCAAAGAGCTTCTTAATATTTTGATGTTCTTTAATTTTTTAAAAATGATGACAACCATCTTTTCTTCTTATAGATGGCTAAAATTCTAGTCCTTTAGGGTTTCTCTCTCTCTCTCTCTTTTGCTAATGAATCTAGTTTGAAAATGAACTAGAACTCCCTCTTTCATGTTAGTTTAAATATGTGTTTTTGCAAAAAAAAAATTGGTTTGGGACACAACCATATTCCAAGCAATGTTTACTATTGGAACTTAAATTCTTCATCTAGGGAGGAATACAGGCTATAATATGCTTGTATTTGAGATTATTTATGATATTGTATGCAACATCTCACTACCATAGGTTACATACCCAAACATTTAGAAACATTCAAGTACATATCCTATGATAATGGCATGTTAGAGTAAAAACAAATCCAACTTACACATGGCATCAACTAACATCATTTAAAACTCAGCAAATTTTTAAATCATTCATTGCATTTATCTACAAACTTTACATTGCTTCCTTAAAACAAATATTTACAGCCTCATACAGGTTCTAACAAAAACAACAAAATACAAGAGACAATACTCCTGGAGCTAGTTGACAGACCTCTGAGCCATTACAAAACCCAAAGGGTCCTTTAGTCCTGTTTAAAGAACTAGGTCTCCTGTCTCGTACCTGAAAAACCCCATTGCAATTTTTATAAGTTTTGCGAACTCAATGAGTGAACCATCATTGATAATTTCATCGGATCACATACATATAATACATATTTTACAGATACTCATTCAGATCATAAACACATTCCAGATGTTCACACAATATGGTATATCATAAGATCACACAGTCCACATTACTAAGCATAGCAAATAAATCATATCAATTTATCACTCATTCAGCATTGCAAATCATTCAATAAATTTTAGTCTTATAATGTTATATGCATGAGACTCACATTCTTTCTTATTGTTGTGACCGAGTGCCTATCACAAACTTATACAAATACCAGCCCATAGAGCTCGGTCAAACAGAGTCACGAAGCATAGTTCTACGTGTAAAATCAGAAATCACGGAGCAAAGCTCTACGTGGAAGCGCTTCATACTGGCAACTCAAGTCACAAAGCCTTTATCTGAACATGCATTTTATGTAATGCAACAATTTCTGCATATCTCATATATCAAAATCTTTTACAAATGCTCATACAAGATTTCACAGTCATTGGACCTAAGTCGGGCATTCAACCTTCATTGAGAACCAAATGTCAAATTCATAACAATTCATAACACTCCCAATACATGCCCAACTATTAAGCTCCTCGAACCTCAGGTCCAGAATCCAGAAACAACTCACAAACAGATCAATAATGATGGAAGTGTAATAAATCAAATTACATTAGCATCATAGTATCACCAGAAACATAGCTCTAAACTCATTTAACACCACTTTTAACATGCATGCAGTACACGGCAAGGTAACATAGCAGCGTGAATAAACACTAGTTTTCTACACTAATCTAATTCACCTATCCTTCATCTCTCATTCCTCAAGGTTATCCACTGAAACTCTACTGCCAACCTTCTCATGCATGTATTGATTTGTATAGTAAATCGTCATCAAAATCATTTACCATATCCAGTAAATCAGAAAACATAGTTTATTGATTTTAGAAAAATTCCAGCGGTGATATCGAAGGACATGTTTTGGTGGTTGGGGAAAATCCAAAATAGATGGAATCAAGGCAATATATGGACTGCCAAATAGAAAATATTGAACAAGTGTTACAGTGGGTCAAACAAACAGTAAGAATCAATGAAAAAAATAATGTATGTGGACTAGTTCGGTGACGTATAAGCAAGGAGAGTCTTTGTTTTTGTCAAAACCTTCACTGTGAATAAACAACAGCAGAGGGGAACTTCACTGTGGCGTTTTGCATGGTTGAAACGTGTCACTATATAATGCTACCACTTGACACAATTTAACTAGTCTATTTTATTTCTTAATCTAAAATACCCCAAAATTTTCAGAAAAATTTGTAAAATTTCCAAAAATTCCAAAATAGTATTAATAGTCTCCAAATAAAATTTTCAGCTAAAATAATACACCAAAAATTTCAAAATATCCAAAATATACCAATTTTTTTGAAAATTTCTAAAATTCATTAAAAATTCCAAAATAATAATAACACTCATCAAATAAATTTTTAACGCAAATAATCCACAATTCGCATTTTTAATCACATTTATAAATAAATTATACTCAAAAAATGTCAATGAATGCATGTATAATTTTTTTGTGTGTAGCAAAATAAATATTCACATATGTGTGAATGTACAATGATGCATGAGCATGAATTATGCTTCCTACTTTCTCATTAATCTCTAACAAACACCATTTAACCCTAATTCAGATAACAGGATGTTACAATTCTCCCGTCCTAATAAAAAAATTTCGTCCTCGAAATTCTTACCTGAATGATCAAACAGGTAAGGGTACTGATTCCTCATGTGTTCCTCCGTTTCCCATGTGGCTTCTGCACTCAAATGATTTTTCCAAAGGACTTTCACCATCGGAATCACTCGATGCCTCAGTTGCTTATTCTGGTAATCAATTATCCTCACAGGTTCCTCAACATAACTCAGTTTACTAGAGACTTCAATCTCCTGAGTCGGTATCACATGAGTTGGATCCGATCGATATCTCCTAAGCATGCTTACAGGGAACACAATATGTATCTGAGCCATTTCCGAAGGTAAGGCTAACTTATAAGACAATGGTCCAATTGTTTCAATTATCTCATATGGACCAATATACCTCGAACTTAACTTACCCTTCTTGCCAAATCTCAGTACACCTAGCCAAGGTGATACTATCAGAAATACCTTGTCACCAACTTGATACTCCATATCTCTCCTGTATTGATCCACATAGCTTTTCTGTCTATCTTGTGCCATTTTAATTCTGCTACGGATCAATTTTACCTTATCCATGGTATCCTGAATCAATTCTGGGCCTTCAACAATTCTTAGACCCTCTTCATCCTAGTATAAAGGCGAATGACACTTTCTGCTGTACAACGCCTCATATGGAGCCATACCAATACTACTATGATACTGATTATTATAGGCAAATTCAATCAAAGTTACATATTTATCCCATGCTCCCTGAAACTCCAAAACACAAGCTTTGAGTAGATCTTCAAAAATCCTGATCGTCCTCTCACTCTAGCCATCTATCTGAGGATGAAAGGCTATACTAAAATTCAGCTTAGTACCCAAAGCTGTCTGTAGACTACTTCAAAATCTCAAGGTAAATTTAGGATCTTGTCCGATACTATGGACACCGGACCCCATGTAACCTCACAACTTCATCCACATATCGCTGAGCTAACTCATCTAGTGAAAGATTTTCTCTCACTGGCAAGAAATGAGCTGATTTGGTCAGTCTATCTACAATGACCCAAATGGAATTATGTTGCCTCGGAGTCCTCGGCAAACCCATAAAGAAATCCATCGTGATGCATTCCCATTTCCACTCTAGAATAGGTAACGAATGTAATTTCCCTGCTGGAACTTCATGCTCAGCCTTAACCTGTTGGCAAGTTATACACTTAGAAACAAATTCCGCAACTTGCTTTTCCATGTCAGGCCACCAGTAATGTTGTTTCAGCGTGTTATGCATCCTGGTAGTACCAGGATGCATAGCATAAGCTGCTAAATGTGCTTCCTCTAAAATCTATTTCCTCAAATTAACAACGTTGGGCACACATAGTCTTTGCTTTAACATCAAAGTATCATCTCTCACTTCAAACTCAGAATCCGGATTCACTTCCAACTTTTGAATTAACTTCACTTGTTGGATCCCGAACTTTCCTTGAAATTTTGAACTGTCAAGTGACATGAAAATGAGGAAATTAGAATGAATAAATAAATAATAAAAAAAATTGAACGTAAATAGTTAGATGAGATTAAGATATGCGAAAAATGCTTTTGTTATTGAGGTTTATGTTAAGGTATGACCTAAAATGGCATTTGAAGTTTAAATGAAATTGTTAGTGAATAAATTACTTTAATGGAGTTAAAAATTTAAGAAATAAAGAGAAAAGTGTGAGAATTTGTAGAATTAAGGAAAGTTTGACTTTTT
>JAOTAX010000008.1:31588841-31612416 GCA_025629825.1 Erythroxylum guanchezii | reverse complement strand
TATATAATGCTCACACAAATAAAACCAAACTCTTTTGTTTTATTAATAATAAATATTTTCATTACAAAACTGTAACTAAAGAAGATAAAGTTCATGTAAATACACTTGCTTTCCAAGGCACTATATTTACATAACTCCAACATCTTTTTGTTTCCTCTCCTTTCTAATCTTCCTCAAACACCTCTCAATTTGAAGTTGGAAAGGAAAAAGTTTAGCTTTCCCAGGATTGCACGGGAACAATTCAAAAGGAAAATAAAAAGGTAACAAAATTTACTTGCAAGCACACAAAGTCAAACAAAAAGACAAGATGTGATGGATGCAAGTGTGTAAGTGTGTGAAAGTATGTATGTATGGATCAAAAAGTAATCAAAGGAAAGACTTAAAAACTATGTGGGTGCAAAAAGAATTCTAAGTATGAAAAGTGTAATTGTTGAGTATTCTTTTTGTTTGTGTTTTCAAAATTTTATGCCAAGTAAAGAAGATAGAATCCTATACTATTGACAAGTATGAAACTAAATTATCTAAAATGCAATCTAAACAAAAGTTCCTAACCTTATGTAGCAGCAAAAATGACAAAAGCTAACCTAAAGAACCAGTTACTTGGTTCCCCGTCAATGGCGCCATTTTGATTCGGACCTTAGTCTTACCCTTGGAGGTCAAATCAAAAATGTAATCCAAAGATTGCAATATAGGTTGCAACCTCGGGTCGTTTCACTTAATCGAAACCTAATGAAATAGACCTAAGCTAGCCTATATGTCATGAAATGCAAGCTAAATTAGTAAGGAGGGGGTTTCAATTTTTTGAAATATTAACAAAATTAAATAAATTGTAAGAAAAATGTGTAAAAAGTATTTTTTCGGATTTTGGGGATAGAAATTGGAAAAATAAAGACAATGATCAAATGTGATAGAATCCTCTTGAAAATGAGCTTTGGCTATCATAGTTCGAAACAAATTTTGGTGAGAGTGAAAATCACTAAGTTTCAAATGGTAAACCTTAAAGAACTCTTCAAGTCCAAGGTCATAATCAATAAACTCCATTCCTTAAGACCTTGTTAAATGCCCTTAGTGTGTATAGTGGGTAAATCAATGCAACAAGTTACTTAGGATCTCAAATCAACTCAATATCAAACATAACTATGCAAGATAAAAGAGATTCACCAGGATCACAAATAAACATATATAAGACTTCATATATTTAAGCTCAAAGTTCTACATCAACAAATCCTAACAACATAATGAGTATCCAATACTTGATTAAACTCTAATCAAGAATATTCAACAATAAATTACAAATCCTAAACCTAGGAATTTATAAATCATAGCTAAACATAGATTAAGTCACTCCCCTTTTAAGCCCGTTGAACTCAAGCCATCGCTACATCTTCAACAGCAGAGAGGTGCCTAGCCACGCATAACTCCAGGAGACTTCACAATTGAGAACCCACTGGAAGCATCAATGGTAGCAGTCGACGGTGGAAAGAGAAAAACAGTGGTATAGATGAGAGGAGATGAGGGTGTGTGTAGAAGAGTTGATCAAATTGCACAGTGGGTAAACTTTCAAAAATGGTTTGGGTATTTGAAGGTTCGTCGTGGAGATAGGATGCGTTCAACGCAGCGAACTTTTCTCGAAAGGTCTCTTCAATAATTTGCTGCATTCGCCGCGGTGACAGAATTAATTCACACTGCGGCGAAATTAACCCAAAGAGTTTCTGCGTGAATTCTTCATACTTCGCAGCGGCGAACTTTCCTATTGCCTGGTTGACTTGTTGACTTATCATTTTCATCCTTCACTCCTTGCCGCTACTTCTTGAGTCTCTTACAGTAAACAAATGGTAGTTTGCAGTATCAATTGTTCTTAGAAAATTAATTTAGTACAATTACTAATTATTTGTGACAATTTTACTCTCAAACTACATAAAGTAAAGGTAAGCACTCAAGAGTCAAATTAAGCATAAAATCTGAAAATAAGAGCCAAGAAGTGTAGTAAAAACCATGAACATGACACCAATTTATATAAGAAACTTAGGTTCAATCAAGGACCCTGGTATTTCAACTCTAAACCTTTTTTTCCCTTTAATCCTAGAAGCTTAGAATATGAGAGGTGAATCTCAAATAAAAGACCATCCCCATCTAACTGAAAGATACCACTAGAATACTATACTCTAAAGGTTAAGCCACTTAGTTAGCTTTATAGGCTTACCACTTTGCCTAGATGAGAAAATTGTAATGATGAGGAGAGTAAATTATGCTTGAATATGTGTTCTAGTGGAAGCATACCAACAACTTCCTAAAGTTATCCCTATCATAAGGCTTGATGAGACTAATGGTATGGTGAAAGATGAGGTATTGGTTACTTATAACTGGAGACTAGTTAAGCTACAACCAAAGCAAACCTAGAGGCAAATTGGAAAAGTGTTCCAGGCTAGAGACTATACAGAACTCTCAAAGTTAGGGAACAAAAAATGGATAAATGAATAAATAAAAGATAGCATGGTAACAACCCCCTAAACTAAAGCCTTCAATAATGTAGATAGGGAGGAAGCTTTAAGTAATTAGGTTAATAGTCTAAATGATGAAGCTTTAGGCATTGGAAACTAGCACTCTCAATATGACTATAGAACTCTAGAAGTAGAGGAACTAAAGAATATAGAGAACGCAATATAGGAAGTACTAGAGGAAAAATCTCATAATCCCCCTTCATCCAACCCTCTTACCACTCCTATAAAGCCTGAAGCCAAGAAAGTGGAAAATGAGACAGAGTTTAAAAGAGTAACAGCAATAAGCTCCAAAAGGAAGAAGAAGTAGACACCTCTAGATGACTATTCTTAGAACATTAGAAGACTTAATAGTCGTAATAAACAACTACTTGTCTATAACTATATAAAGGAAGCTAATCCTTTTTTTGTTGACCTTTTGGAAAAAAAAGATCAAGAAGAACTCTTAGAGGAACCTGAATCTCTTTGGTAAGAAATGGAATGCTCTTACAAAACACCAAAGTCATTACAATGGAAGAATAATCATATATTTTGATCCATCGAAGTTAGATATTGATGATCATTTGAAAGAAAATCAATTCATCCATCTTCATATTAGAATGAAAAAGACATATCTAGTTTTTTATAACTTTTTTCCATCCCTTTAATTTGGTAATTTAGGGAATTCCACTATGGCATAAACTTAAGAATCTACGGAACAACGTTCAAGAACTATGGATGTTATTAGATGATATCAGTAGCATGCTATCACCATTGGAATTTGAGGGAAATATAAGGATAAGGCACTACACATATGACTTCAAGAATTGTGCAGACTATACCTAAGTAACAAATTTAATCACAAAAGGGAATTCTTACACCTGGAGCAATAAACAAAAAGGAGAATGGTTCCTTAGGAAAAAGTTAAACATGGTATTATTACATCAACAACAGCTCAAGATTTATCTATAGAGAAAAGGCTACAATTAAAAACTGTTACTATCTGATCACTTACATTTTAAAACATATTTAACATCCCAAAGAAGCATTATCTATTCATATTTAGCAACTACATGGTGAATGATGTAGGTTTTGAGGAAGCTATCACCAAAGGAGTAAGAAGTAACTTGTAAGACACTAAACAATACATTATTTGCATAAGGAAACTGCAAATAATAAAATCTGAGCTAAAGAAACTCAATGGAAAGGAGACTATAAACACACAAATGGAGGTAAAGGAAATTATAAAAAAGTTTGGGCTAATTCAAAGAAATCTCAATAATTCTCTAAGAGATTTAAGACTTTAAAAGTAAGGGAAGCTAGCAATTTCAAATACAATCAAGCAACTGAGTTTTATCACTCTCTCACCAAGTAAAGATCAAGGAACTAATAAGTGTAAGGAATAGATAAGCATACAACTTTCAACTAAAAGACTATCATATCTAGGAAAAACATTAATCTCCTCAAGACTAGCATGGCTCTTGGGTATATTTATAAGTAGATATTAAAAGAGATATTATCATATTCTTCACCAAATCTTTAGAGACACTTGCTAATGCACGCTCTTATATTAAATTAATGAGGAACATCATTGTTAATCCAATCACTGAACATGATGCACCCCTCTTAGTTGAACCTTTTACCTCTAGTGATGTAGAGAGAACCATGATTACCTTATAGCCAAACAAAGCATCTGGACCAGATGGTTTTAATGTGAACATCTTCCAATAAAAACTTGGGAATACACTAAAACATGGTATTCTCTAGTAGGAAAGTATTGAAAGAGTTCAACAAAATATGCATAACTATGGTAGTAAAAATACCAACATCAAGTGTCATGAAGGATTTTTACCCCATATCATGGTGCAACATAATTTACAAAGTAATTTATAAAATGCTTGCTCATAGAATGAAGATTGTAGTATCCAAAATTATGTATACTTCTCAAGGAGCTTTTCTAATCTCAACTAAGAGACCATCTTTCTGACTTCAAACCTTTAATTGACATAATCATCTTGAAGATTACAAATAGATGCAATAGGAATTTAACTCTAGTTAGGAGAGTAATGCTAGTTAATTTTATCCTCAATACATTGCATGTATAGTGGACTTCGCATGTCCGGTTCACCAAGAGGACACAATTAAGACAATTGAAATGATCATGAAGACCTTTATATTGTTAGGAAATGGCAATATTTACTCTATGGAAAAAGTGAAATAGACTGGCTTTTGTCTGCCTAGGAAGAGGGAGGCTTGGTAATTCTTTCAATAAGGACTACAAACTAAATACAGTTCAAAAAAAGAATTTGGAGAATAGTTATAAACAAAAACTCATTATAGGTAAGGTAGATACATGCATTCTATAAAAATAAAGGATGATTTTGGGATATAAAACCTCGACATGATACGTTCTGGTCCATGACGCGTATACTTAAGCTAAAAGGTAAGGCTGTAATGTGCATCCGAAAGCTCAAGTAACGTCATTCTGATATGATAATTAGTCTTCATTGCAACCTCTACCTGAATTTAGCACATCAGGGGCTCTAAGGAGCTCAATTGTAAACAACGATACTGTTGAGGAAGCTCAGAATTTTAATGCCTTATCCCAACTTGCTCATACCATTACACTTGGACCGAGAAGACAGAATACTATGGATTCCTAACCCCTTTTTAGCTACTTTTCGGATATATCATGCAGGAGATTCATTAAAGCACAAGCTCAAAAAGCTCCCTGGAGAAAACTTGTATAGTACCCCTAAGCTAGCCCCAGAGCTATAATCTCCTTATAGTTAGCGATTAAAGGTAGGTTATCCACTATAAATAGAGCAAAAAGATACAAGATCGTCAATAACACTTGTGCTTTACGTCAGTGACAACTAGAAACTTTGTCCCACCTATTTTTTGAATGCAATACATCATATGGAATCCAATAATGCGGTTAAGCTACCAGAAGCTGCATGTAAATAATTGGCAAGGAATTATAAAGTGGTGGTGCAACAATCAGGCAAGGAGTTGAAACTGGACGACTTTTAAAATCGCGTTTAGTCTCACTATTTACAACATCTGGACTAAGAAGAATAAGAGAATATCTTAGGCCATACTATTACCACAGCTCAGGCTTACTCAATTCTACAATACAAACTATAAGAGAACAATTCCTCACTTAAAACATCCACATCATGCAGCCCCCAGTTATCAACAAATTGGAGAATGCCAAAACAAATGACTGCATGTGAAGATTTTCCTCTTTATTAACATTTTTGCAGGGACACTCCGATGTATCACTTTCTTCCATTTCATTGTAGAATTATTTCTTATTAATCAACGCATTTATTTTCTCAAACAATACTAGCCAAAAGATGGGAGCCTTCTTTAAGTTTAGAAGAGATTGAACGCGAAACAAACATATTTTTAATCTCAACAACATAACATAAAAGATTAAGAGAAACAGTTGATCTTTCCTTTACTTCGAGCATCCTAATAAAGCTAAGAGTACCAGCCCCGCATATATTTCTCCCGCGTACTAGTGAATGTTGAGCTAAGATCCCATCTAAGCAACAGCCATTGAGTGGCCATTCTTAAAAATCTACGAGTTATAATTCTCTCCTCTCTTGATAGCCATCTCTTTTTCAATTGGATGACAAACTAAATGCAGAAAATAGAGGGCGCAAAAACTCAGGAAACTTCGACCTTTCCAGCCACCAGAGGTCGTGGTCGAGAAAGCACGCGGTGAAGGCATGTCAAACTTGTAGACGAAATAACACAGAGTTTTCGATTTTTTTCAATTGATTATAACATGGCGTCTGCGTCAAACATAAATAAAATTATTTATGATTTGTAAATAACATTTAACTAATTAATTTAAGTAATATATATCCTCAAAGTAATTGCGTACTCCTAATTCTGTTAATTTTAAGTAACATACTCAAACAGTGATTCAACTTGGTAAAAATCAATCAATTATCTTTGAAAGTATAGTCTCTAAGATCTTAGTGCATAAATGAACAGTTCCCATCTTGCTGTGGTTGGTTGTTATGGCGGCAAGGTCGTGGGTCTCGACAAAGTATCTATGCGTTTCATTTCAGCACAAAGCTAATGGAGTCCACGCGTATTTCCATCTCTCATACTGTGTTATATAAATTAGTTGGTCCATTGCTTGCTCCCCTTTTTGTAATTATTTTACTGTTCTACTCTCTTCTTTTCTTATAACTTTATCCGGCGGGCTTGACTCCTGAAATCCATTCCCTTCAATAAAAAATGCTAACACAAAATGCAATAATTGGGGAACAAATTGTGTAAATAAAAAAGGTTGACGGACTGAAGATAGTGCTTTGACTTGAGGATCAATACAAAATCCAACAGTGACCTTCATGAAAAATTACGTAGATATTTCAAATCTCAAATTCTTTCTACACTTACAAATTCTATCTTCAAATTTCTTTGAAATATGGAAATAGTACTTAGATCTAATTATAAGCTTTCCGACAATGTTATGTTTGATAAATTGGCGGTATTAATTAAGATTTCATAAATCAAAGACTTCTTCAAACGTTTTAGAAATTAAAGGTGATTTGATACTATGTATTTTGGCTAAAGTAAGAGCTCCGTGTCCCTGATCGGCCTGCCAATTTCAGAGCTACAACCCAGTAAAAGCCTTCCCCAAAAGGAGCTTCATTTTTATTTCGCACTCTCAAGTCAAGTACTACTACTAGGGTAGGTTTCTGGCCGTTTTCAACTACAAAATAATAACTGGATCTTTATTAAGTCTACAGAGATTTACACAGTATTTGGCTGTTGTCCTTATTAGTGGGAATAGAAAACAAAATAAAAAAATCTTGTCCCTCCCTTATATTTAATTGCTGTCCTTAAATTTTTGTCCTCCGTTTCTGGATGACAGAGACAAAAGTTTTTGTTTCTCTAAAAAAAAAAGACAAAAATTTTTGTCCCCGTTCTCAAACTTTTGCCCAACACCCAACTAATGCCAGTGACAAAACTATGAGGAAAAAAATTGTTAATGAAATCTCTATAGTTTTGATAGTTTTTGATATCGTGTTTTTGAAAATTAGCATTTATTATTATTCTTTATTATTATTTAGTTGGAATAACAAATTAAATAGTATCTAATATTTTAAAAATTGAAAATAAATAACAAATTAAATAGTATATGATATTTTGATTAATTATTATTATCATACGGAAATTATTATTATTATAATTATTATTACTATTATTAATTTTGTATTTATTATTATTATTATACATTTTGCATTTATTATTATTATTATTATTATTATTATTATTATTATAAAGAGCAAGGGTATTTTCGTCATTGATATAATTTTTATATTCTGTTCACTGCAATCAAATACATTTCTGTTCTCGAGACAGAGACAGTTTTTTTTTTCTGTCCATCACAACTAAATATCTTACTGTCTCCAATTTTTGTTCTATTCTATCTTTAAATTTTTATTTCACTTTGTCTTCACGTACAAAATATAGCAATCACACGCAGCGTTACAGATCATCTAAATGCGAAACTGCTTGTTGCCGGAATTCTCCGTGAACTGTCCTCGCTCGGACATACAAGATTATGGGTGTGTGAATCACGCATGCGCGCTAGTCATTCTCTCTTAATTTTGTTTCCTCTAATTATTGCTCTTTGCGGTTACATTATTCAAATATAATGTCAGTGGACACGCAACGTAAACGATGAGGGAGGGTGTGGAAATGAGGCCAAAAAGTTGTACTTCTTACGTTTCAAACTTGAAATGACTTCACTCTCTTTTCACGTGTCACACTCTAATCCAATTTGAAGTAGAATAAACCAGGTGAAGCTTGTATCGGTGACCAAGGGAGGCTTATTTGGTGACTACACAACTTACAGGCAAGGCTGCCACACGAATTTTATTTGAACTTGTTTTCATAGCTTTGTGGATATAACAAATTATGACAAAAAGATTTAAAAAATTATTAATCCCATGATTATAACCATCAAAATTTAATATGGTCTAAATTAAGTATATGATATTTACTAATAAAGTCTGACTAGACTCATTTAGAGGTTCAAATTTTAATTCCCTCAGCAACCTGGAGTTTGAATGCCTCAACCATCTAGAATCTTTCTTGCCAGTATACAAACTGAGAAGAAATTGTTGAATGGACAGGGGTCAATCACCAAATTACTTTTAGAGATTACTTAGTACTTAAAAATATAATTGGCTGCTTAGTATATGTCATATGGTAAGAAAGGAATGCGAGAGTTTTCAGGATATAATACAGAACACTCAATTTGTAATGCAGAGAGTCTTTATTAAAACTATAAATATAATCCTCTCCGCAGCCTCTTCTGTGAATTTGAGCAATGAGATGACAAGAAAATGAAATATAATAAAAACATTTGATAAAGAGATTACTAAAAACAAAAAAGTTTGGACGCAATGATGATCCGACCCCACTGTATTGGAATCAATTAAGCTGAGTTGATATCAGAAGAGAGATACGGTAGGGGAGTGTATAATCTGCAACTTATTCAATGCTTTAAGAGATGTAATTAGTTGTGAAATTGTAAAGAGATGTTTCTCAATTGTAAGGACTTGCCTTGAATAGTTGCCTTTTTAAAAAAATGAAAAAGAATTGTGATTATAGATGAATTAAAACGTCGTTATAACGAGTTCAAGGCTTTAAGCCTACTATCGTATTACAATATGACCCAAGAATAAAAACTCCTTAAGGAAGATAGTATGACTATCTATATAATAGACAATAATATGAAACAATTATAGGCACTACTGAAGTTTCAACTTTATAGGAAAGCTCATTCACCATTTCTGGTATTTAGGATTTTGCTTTCTCTTCCTAGCATATTTCCTTTTTCCAGATTTGGATTACACGTAAAGGGATGTCTAGGACATGGACAATAGTTAGTGGGGTATCACAGTCCTCTGTTTGTTCGATATCCCTTGTCCCCTAATTCTCAGTTTGCCCAACAATTATAACTGGAGTCAGCATGTTGGCCCAATCCATCTGACAATACTCCAAATATTGGGAGGTGAAATCATTCGCACCATTGTTTAGATTCTCCACATTGTCTGCACTGAAATTGTAAAGATTTGTCTTTCCTTAGAAAATATGTGTGACAACTTGTTGAGTCCTCAAACTAACTAGTTGATTACCATTGTCTCCATCACCAGTAATTACATCCATAGACCAATAAGTACATCTGCAACAACACTAGTAATTCCATCCTTTGTAAGAAGGCTATCTGTAGCAACCTCAGATATCCCAACCTGCAACTACTCCATTAGTGTCTCCACATTTGTATCAAGCATGCTTGTTTTTGCCAAAGGATCAAATTCTGTTTCTCTTGTCATGGCCTTTGTTGTTTCCATTTTGTTATTACTGTCGGTCAGCCTATTAGAAATTTGGATGATCCCTAATGGAGTTCTCATATCAGCATCCACAGCGTAGACCATAGGTGTCTCTGCAACAACATCAATAGGTTAAGTAGTAGTCACAATGGTACTCTGTTTTAGAAGATTTTGTGTTGGTATCTTCGTAGTAGTCTCCAATTGAAAGATCCTCCCAGTTGGTTGCCACTGTTTTTTGGCATTTGGTTTCCAAAGGTAAGACAACTGTATAGAAGAATCGCTGACTTAGGTATCTTAATGCACACTTTTGCGTAGCCTATCCTCTCCATGTGTAGTGTTTGAGAATCTAAGTTTAGAGGTTTACCTAAGGAGCTCGCCACATAGCTTAACCCTTGGAGCGTCCATAGTTCCATAGGCAGGTTGTGGAAGTGGACCCATAGTGGAAAATTGTCTTTTAAACCTCTGTTCATGTCCATGCCTAGACTCCATTGTCGCAAGAATAAAGGTTGATCTCCAATGTGCCATTGTCCTTGTTCGGTGATTTCCTGCACATCAAAATCCTTGCCAAATTTGAAGAGAAAGGACCCATCCTCACATAGTAGGACCTTCTCCAGTCGCTTGGAACTCCACCTAGCTTGAGCCCAAGCTTTCACTATTGGGAATGTTGGCCTCTTACACCAAAAAAAACCAATGAGAGCTAAGGACCATAGTCGAATGTCTGCATCAAGAATTTCCTTTAGGGGGCATATTACGTCGTCCTTTAATACTTATTGGAAATGTGTCAGAGAAACTTTAGGTAACTGGGGTATCAGTTTTTGCTTCAAGGCACCAACTGGTTTCACATTTTTTGTCACCACCTTGGGCTCTAGATTGCACCGAGAAGTCTTCCTTTAGGCTTGAAGGCTCTCCAACTTCCATCTTAACGCCCCTCAACCCTATCAAGGTTTAGCCGGCTGGAGGAGCGAACCCAACAGAGACGTCAACGCCAAACTCCTCCACCGGTTGAGGAGGCAGCCTACCATCATCAGTAAAAACCATGGACGCTACTATAAAGCTCCCACGGGTCTTAGCCCCGCTTGCTTCTCTGTCTAAAGTTGGATCTCTATTGGTTTGGGTTAGTGGTGGTAAATCTAGATCTAGGTTGAAAGAGACATCTTCTGTAACATACCACTGTTATAGAGCATTTACCCAACATACCAGAGTATATCCGAGCGCATACCTTATGGGAATGGCATGTTGGAGCATATCACATTATCTTAATTATGGCATCATATATATCACAAGATTCTCAAAGATCGAACTTTCCCATTCCATCAACAAACATAAACATACATTGTCATTACAATTCATAAAATACGAGAGTCTACAACTCCATACAAAGTGTGCTACATGAAATGGGATGCTAAACCAAAATATCCTAATTGGACTCATCAGTGTCAACTGACCAGACCTTTGAGCCATATTGTCCCCAAAATGCAAGTACTATATCTCTATTTTATCAACATAGGAGATAGCACTCTTTTAGACCTGAAAAGCAATGTTGCAATTTTGATAAGTTTGCGAACTCAGTGAGTGAACCATCATTGATGTGCTCACTCATGTCAGAATGCAATAACAATTATAAAGTCCAATTCATCAAACATAACATATAATATAGCAATTCATACCGCATAATATTCTTCAGATTTAGGTAATTCAATATTTCACCTAAGTTCGATAAGGCATGTTAATTCAATCATTCAATAGGGCATATCAAATCGATCATTTAATATACACATGAATGTATATGCAAATGCACATGTGACTCTACTTCATTTTCACTTTGTTGTGACCGAGCACCTATACTGTCTCATACCCATTGTGGATACCAAGCTCATTTGTCTTGTATCCATTGCGGATACTAGGCTCATTCCATCTGAGCCTAAGGCTCTTTATCACATTTTTGAGCTTAAAGCTCTTTTTCACATATTGGCTACTCCGATCATAACTCATTTATCTGTTTATGCATATCAATGTAATGAGATGCAATAGTTTACAAATTTTTCATTCAATGCACACAAATCATATATCGCTTCCTTCGGATCTAAGTCCGGTATTCGTATTCTAGTTATTCACACATTCCACATTTCATATATAGTTGGAAAGTACTTCTAATACATTCCCGAATATCAAACTCCTCAGACTATCAATGTTCGGAATCATCACATTCATATGAATAACAATTCAATAATTAAAAGTTAGTCAAAATTAATTCATTCATAGTAAGAAACATCTAGGTTGACTTACTACACATATAATTCAAACAAAAGTGCACATATAATTGAGTTTACACATCTAGGTTGACTCACAGTATGTTCTAATAAACTATTGCCTTGACGATCCATTTACACCCAACTCTCTTGAACCACAAGGTCCCAAACACCATTATGTTAATTGGATTTAAGCTCATCTTTCATTGCATCTAACCATTTATTAGCATTAGCACTATTAATGGCTTGTGAAAATGAAACTGGATCATCACTAATTCCTAAGTCATCTTCCAACTCTTGTAGATAGACAACATAATCATTCGAAATAACAAGTCTCCTTTCTCTTTGGGATCTTATTAATGTTATTTCCTTGCAAGTTCATATTGAATGTCAGGAGCACGTATTTGTTGCTCTTCATGATTGTTATATGGTGCAACAATTTGAGTAGTGGGAACATAAGTCCAAGGGACTTGTATTCCAACTTCTTTAATTTCCACATTTCATAAAACGTCACTCCCACCAATTTCACCATTCTTAATAAACATAGCATTTCCAATTTCAACAATTCTTGTACTATGGTTAGGAAATAAAATCTGCACCCTTTAGATTTTTCTGGATAACCAATGAAATATCCACTGATTGTTCTTGCATCCAGTTTCTTTTGTTTTGGATTATAAGTCCTTATTTCCGACTGGCAACCCTAAACATGCAAGTGCCTTAAACTAGGTTTCCTACCAGTCTACAATTTAATAAGGGTCTTCGGAACTGCCTTACTAGGAACCCTATTTAACAAATACATGGCAATTTTTTAGGCATACATTGATAATGATAACGATAAAGGTGCATTACTTAACATACTTCTAACCATGTCCATTAAGGTTCAATTACGCCTTTCTGATACACCATTTTGTTGTAGTGTACTCGACATTGTGTGTTGATCACATATGCCATGCTTTTCTAGGAATTTAGCAAATGGACCAGGGTGTTGTCTAGTTTCATCATATCTTCTGTAATACTCACTACCTCTATCAGACCTAACGATTGTCACTTTTTTGTCTAGTTGTTGCCTTTTTACTTTAGTTATATAAATTTCTAAGGCATTCACTACTTGAGATTTCTCATACAATAAATAGACATATCTATAACATGAATAATCATCAATAAAGGTGATAAAATATTTTTCTTTACCGAAAGAATTAACATCAAAAGGTCCACATATATCGGTGTGTACAACTTCAAGAAGCTGAGTGCTTCTCGTGGCACCTTTCTTTATGTGTTTTGTTTGTTTTCCCTTAATACAATCCACACAAATATTGAGATTAGTAAAATCCAAATATGGAAGAATTCCATTCTTTACTAATCTTTCCATTCTTTCCTTGAAAATATGACCCAAACGCTTATGCCACCAGTAAGTAGAACAGTCATTGACTAAACTATGTTTAATTCCAACTTTATGATGTTGAGTCATAAGAGTTTCAGCTTATAAATTATCAATATTCAGTTTATATAAACCATCACAAAGTATACTAGATCCAATCATACAAGTGTGCTTAAACAAACTGAAACATCTATTACCAAACTTAAAAGAGTATCCAATAACATCAAGTTTAGATAAAGAAATCAAATTCCTAGAAATACTAGGTACATAAAGAGTTTCAAATAAATCTAAATGACGTCCAGTATTCAGGATTAAACAATAAGTCCCTACTGCTTCCACTGGAACCTTTACTCTATTCCCCATGAAGACAAACTTCTCATTTGGGTTTGTGGTTTGGATCGTAAGGAATCCCTACATATTATTAGAAACATGAGTTGTACATCCAAAATCAATCCACCAAGTATTACGTGGAACTTCAGTTAAATTTAATTTCAAAACATACATAAGCCTTAAGCTTACCTTTCTTTCAAACCAAGCCTTGCGTCATTGACAATCCTTCTAGAAGTTTCCAGGTTTTCCACAGAAATGCTATTTGTTATTGTTTACCTTCTCCTAGATCTTAACGGAGGACTCCTTGGTCTTCAATGTTCCTTTCCCCTTTCCATGTTTCTTACGTACTTTCTTACTAGCTCCTTGATATTTTACAAAATGAATGGAATGATTTCCTTTATTCTTATGTCTTGTTTCCTCCTGAACTAACATACTGTGCAATTCATGCACATTCTATTTATCTTTCATAGTATTATAGCTCATTTAGAACAGACCATACTCAGACGGTAAAGAGTTCAAAATGAACTGTACAGGGAAAATTTCTTCCACCTCCATTCCCAGAGACTTAAGTCTTGCTGCAATATTTGTCATTTCAATGACGTGTTCATGCATAGTACGAGAACCATCAAATTTCATTGTGGTCAAAGTACCCATTAATGTCCCAACAAGAGACTTATCAGCTGTTTGGGAGCGCTCTTCCACAAAACTCATAAATTCTTTAGCACTTTCAATTTTGGGAAGAGCTGATTTGATGTTGTTTGCTATGTTCATTCGCATAAATATCAAGCTCAGTCTATTTGATTTTTCCCAATCTTTATAGCCTTTTCTTCATTACTACTAGAATCAGTAATGGCAACAGGCTTCTCAACTTGAAGTGCCAAATCAAGATCCAATACACCAAGGTGAAATTGGACTTGTTCACTCCATTCAGAAAATTTTAGCCCATTAATTATTGGTACAGACGAAGCTTGTGAATGTAAGGACATAGGACAGAAACTGCAACAAATACACGCCTATCATTAATGCTTTGAGTCATAAACTAAAATATTATATAGAAATAGATTAAAAAAAATTATGTTAACAATTAATGTTCTCCTTTGGGTGATACATCAATACACAAAATAATCTTAATGATGCCAATAATATTTAACATTATTAGGTAATGATGCATACACTACTTAGAAATATTTATTATCTTTGGATAAATAAGTAAAACTAATAGTGCATTTACATTACCAACACGATCATATTCATTAATTATAAGAACAACCAATTAACCTTAGGGTAATTCAGAAATTTCTTATAATAATGAATTTCAATCTACTCATAGATAAACATCATTTATAGCATCAATTTTATGAGTAAGTGATTGAAAAATTCTAATCAATTTAGAACTAATTATCCTAAAGATTTTGATCACTTTGGTGATTCACAAATCTAAAATAATATTGTTCCAAATTTGATAAATGTGTAAAATATTAAATATTCAATCATCATGTCATAAACGTACTTCTAATCATCATTATTAACGTACATTCATACAAAACACTGTACATAATAATTATTAATCTTGATAACAGTGATGCTGTCAAAATCCATAAACAAGTTAACATGCATATTTGTCATCCTCAATTTTTTTATATACCATTCACGTTAACATGCATATATATTGTACTGTTGATAATTATAATTAATTCTATACATACACTAACATAACTGTTCATGCACGCATAATTTATTATTGTTATTGTTGTTATTATTGTTGTTGTTGTTGTTGTTGTTGTTCACGTTCATTCATGCATGCATAGTTTATTTTTATTATTACTTTTCGCGTTCATTAATGCATGCATAATTTATTATTATTACTGTTAACATTCATTCATCCATGCATAATTTATTATTATTATTACTATTCATGTTCATTCATGCATGCATAATTTATTATTATTACTGTTCATGTCCATTCATCTTTTGTTATTTACTGCTATTAACACTATTTACAAACTTTTCATCAATCCAAACACAACCAACGATATAACAACGATGATGTATTGTCGTCTTACGTCACCAAGGGAAAGATCATCACCAATGATAGCGAAGAGGGAAGCAGATAGTAAACATATGACACATGCCACCATCACTGGTAGCACCTGGATCATCACTAAAGCATGATGTCACAGACCCAGTGAATTCACCATCATCCTCGACGGTGTGACACCACCGAGAAAATACAGACAATTCTCACGTACTTGAAAAAATAAAATTGCCCAGTGTGTGTGTGTGTGTGTGTATAGCAATCATCAATTTTGTCCCAACAGAAAAGTATGAAGATTTTTCAGAAATCGAAAATGTAACGGAGAATTATACAGTTCACAACCAGATGGCTCTGATACCACATGTAAAATTTCACTTTATTATATGATTATGTAGGATCTTAAACATATATAATTCTCATATATAAAGTAGTCATACCTTAATCCATAATATCGATTGATGTTGATTCTCTTCCATGTTTCTATTCTTTTACCTCTCTTTATCACTTATGTATTTTCTCCTTATTTGATGGTGTTATTGGCAGAAGTAACTTAATAGTCAAGAATTGGACCAAAAGAGGCTATGTTTATAAGTGGTTTTTAAGAAAATCACCTTTTAATTACCACACCTATCATGTCGGTATTAAGCATTATAAACATTTATTACATAAGACATTCATAATCGAACACAAAAGAGTTTTCAAATTCTTTGTACTATTATAAAATATTTTTTATAATTTTATGATTCTCCCAACTTTTTTATGATAAAAATCAATTTTGAAATATATTCTCGTTAATTTAACATTTTTTAGATATGTTATATTTTATATAAGTAGCTACATTATGAAGAGGTAATTAAATAGTAAACTATCAAATAGATTGATTTATTGAATTATTAATCATATTAACAAAAGAGTGATTTATTTATTTTATTAAATTCTAACATATATAATATATTTTTAATTTTAATTAGGGTTAAATACATTGGACCTCTTTGTAATATGGCTTTTAAAAATATCGGCTGATAAAAGTTGATGAAGAAAACTAACATAATTACTCACTTTAATTATTTTATAAAATATAAGAATTTTTTATAAACTTCTTAAATTATAAATTTTTTTTAGTAAATTCATAAAATTTCCTAAACTGGGACAACTATTATTTTGTGTATGGTTGATTTATCTTTTTTCCTGTAATTTTCACCCGACCTCATTGAGTTTACACCATCCATGTATAATTGACATCGACCATCTATCAAGAATATGTTTATGGGTCATCCCTTTCATTTCAATTTTCACCTTAAATTCTTAAAGTGCACGTCTCGATTCGAACTTTTCACCTTATTCACAACCATTTCTAATAATTTTTACCATTAGAACGGAAATGGCTGTAAAAGAAAATCTTAAACCTCATATACATATGGCGTAAAGGAATTCTATTAGTTGACCAAATAATCACTAATTAAACTTTTTGGGAAAAAAAGGCCAAGTGAACCAACTCAAATTATATTATATATATATATATATATATATCAAATTAACAAATTTTATTCTTATTCAAGTAAATTATTACATGATAAATATTAAAATACTGATACAATTAAACATAATGATGTGTTGTATAAAAGAATATTGAGAGTCTTATTCGACTAAGATAAAGGTAATATAATCTCACATATATGAACAAACATTTTAGTTAATTAATTTAGTTTTAGTATTTTATGTCAAAATAGAATCAAGTCGTATTTAAATTAGTTAGAATATACTCTAATTTCAATAGTTATATGTAAACTAATTTGAACTTAACTCGTACTGTAGTTTTTAAAAGATCGATTAATTCATTATAAATAATTAAACTCAACATTTAAAAGACATCAAATTATCTACACTATGAGGCTACATTCCCCCTTATACGATATTGTGAAAAATTGAACCGCGGTGTATATATATATAGCACACATCCGATTCCGACATTAAAATGCAAATATTAAGAATGACATTAAAATGCATTAGATTATGTTTGATATATAGCATGAAAATTACAATTACGTAGTCGACTTTCCATGATGTGTAAAATTCAATGGCCGATTATATTGGTCGAAATTTGAGACATTGGCTCTACTACTCAGTAACTACATGCTAATATGAATTGGCAATATGCTCTTCACTATGCCTATGTATTCAAGACCTAGTTTGTTTTCTCGTCCCATTTATGATCACTCTGACAGGGAAATGCAATTCCATACAAAAAAGAACTCTTGTCTTGAACGCAAATAGAATGAAGAGTTTATCTAACACTTAAGCTCATTCTTTGTCAACGTAATCTTGGCAAAATGGTTGCACATGCATTGAACAGTTGTAACAGAAATATTATTGTTAGAGCCTAAATATTTTATTATCTGACTTCCTACTTACAAGCGTCTTAATCGATTGATCTCTCTAAGTAATTTTATAATTAAAAAGAAACTGATTTTAAGGAATTAAAGGACTCACTAAGAAATTAAATAAATAGCTAAAAAAGAGATGAGATGATTTCTGTAATTCCATTTGCACCTAATACCACAAATGGGATTTGATTAATTGAGGAACAAAATAATCATTAAAAAAAAAAGAGAGAGAACTTAAATTTAGGGGTCAATTTCCAATTCTTATCCAATCTTTGTCATACGTGTTTCACTCCCCACTCACTTGGCTTCTATAAATATAGCAAGCAGACCATCTGCTTACCGCCACAACCGAACGCCCCAAAAATTATTCTCTTCCTCATCCACAACCAAAACCATTTCCTTCTTTCTCTCTCTCGCCCACTCCAATACGGACACAATACACACTTGCATGCAACACACACGCAATTATGGATTCCAATATAATAAATCCCAACCATAAGATCAACTTCGACACTCAAAGAAGTTTTGCGGCAACATTTGGATCCCATTGCCGGGAAACTTTGTTCCCTGACGATCCTTTCCGGCAATTCAGGAACGAAAAGGGTTGGGGTCGACTCAAAACTGCCCTCCAGTACTTTGTTCCCATATTTGAATGGTTACCTAGATACAATATCAAGCTCTTTCGATTCGATCTTCTTGCCGGTATCACTATAACCAGTCTCGCTATTCCTCAAGGAATCAGCTATGCAAAACTTGCCAATATCCCTCCCATCATTGGTCTCTGTAAGTACTTTTTGTCTTGTTTACCTGTTTATATATTAATCCTTTTCGTACCACCTAATTATATGGTTCTAAATAAGGACGATCATTCATCTGCTACCATATTATACTGATTCATTAAATAACTGCAGACTCAAGCTTTGTTCCTCCCCTCATCTACGCTGTTTTCGGGAGTTCAAAGCACTTGGCCGTGGGTACGGTGGCTGCGTGCTCATTGCTCATAGCTGAATCAATTGGCGACAAAGTGTCTGCCAATGATGATCCCAAATTGTATCTTGATTTGGTTTTCACGGCTGCTTTCATCACCGGAATATTCCAGACTGCTCTAGGCATTTTAAGGTGACAGAGACTTCTGATTCTCTTTTAATGAATTCTGGGATTAAATTTTAGATTAATTTTTGTATGATATTCTTAATAAAAGATATATTTTGATGTGCACAGACTGGGGATTCTGGTGGATTTCTTATCGCATTCTACGATTACTGGCTTCATGGGAGGGACTGCAATCATTATTTGCCTGCAACAGTTAAAGGGTTTCCTTGGAATAACCCATTTCACTCACAAAACTGATGTTGTTCATGTTCTTCACGCTGTTTTTAAACAACGACATGAGGTTTCACTCTCAACCTTCTTTATACTCTATATACATACCCAAATATATATATACCTTTCATAATTCATTTTCACTTTTACATATAAAATGTTTAATGTTCAGATTCTTTGCAGTGATTTCTTTACTCGATTTAGACATATATACTACATATATCCACCGTCATGTTTCCTTTTAAACATCAACTTTTCGTAAACGACCTTTGTTTCACAAAGCCACTTCTGTTTACCTATTCTCCATCTCTTTGTGTCTTCCTTTTCGTACTAAAATTTGCACATGCATCTCTCTAATTTCTTCTAGCTAGTTCAAATGTATATTTCAAAGAGGAATGGCAAGCTCAGTTGGCTAATTATGATTATGCAGTCTTAATTATCGATAGACAAAATAAAGTTGTTTTCTTCCTATATATGCAGTGGAGATGGGAAAGCGCATTGCTTGGCTTTATCTTTCTTATGTTCCTACAGTTCACTCGTTACCTGGTAAGATCTTTTTTTATCATCTTGTTTTTGTAGTATCTCTCTTTTTAAGAGGACTTTGTAACTAAAATCCATCTTTATTTTTAAAGCTGAAACTATAAGTTTAAATTTGTATTCGACTGAATCTATTACGAATCGTAATTAGCTTTACATCTGCGGAGATTTATTTTATATCTATTACATATAAAATATTAAAAGATGTTATTTTATTTAACTATTTTTTTAATTGCTAAATTAAATAAAACTATTTTATTAAAATTTAACAAAAATATTATAATTTTGAATTGAATCAATTATGAGTTCGATCTAACCTAAATTGAATCAATTTTAATTTTGATTTGTTAAGTTTACATCGGCGAGGAAAATGCCAACCCTAGAATTACTGTAACCATAAACCATTATGCTCTTCATATGTGACGTGTGATGAGACACAATGACAGAGACCTAAGCGGCGGCAAGTCATTCGTCCCACCACCACTGACCTAACTCAACACAACACGACAAAAGACCAACGCAAAACCGTATTGGTGTTGGCCACAGCGTCTGCTGTCGACTGAAGACCAAGACCGCACCTAACGAGAGCGCAACTTTAACTACAATTTAATTGAAATTATAGGGTAAATGCTTGTTATTTTAAATCATCCAAAACCTGAAAATTGTTTAACAATCTAATGCGTATTATTAACTTGTTGGAAATATTTAATTTGATGCATTTTATTTATACAAATTGAGATGCTATTTATATACTTATTTCAAATTTAAAGAAGTGATATATAAATGCTTATTTTATTTGATATTTTATTATAAGAAGATACGATTTTTATTACTTTATTTTCGAATAATTATTTTCTTAAGTTAAAAATAATATTTATGCTCAAAATGTTGAGCTCAAACTTGAATTTATATTACAAAATCAAGTATAATAATTTAGTACAAAGCTTGATTTAGATTCCTTAAAAAAATTGAGTGAAAAATAATTTCTTAATTTATTTAAGTTGACTTTGAATCCAAACTTAAACTTGCTTCAAAATTTATAACTTGTCTGAAATTATCTGAATCTAGTCTATATAATCTTAAGCTGAACTTAGCACAACCAATGTATACCCTAGTTGAAAAATGACTAACTTACTTGCTCAAAAAGTGTTCTTATTTGTGACGATCTCAAAAGTACTGTATTGGTGCTTTCTTGAGTCTTGAGGCCAATATGGTTGCAGGTTTTCAACGTGGGCTTTCTTTTATATTAAATTTGTTGCAGTAACATGGGTACATATTCACTGACGCAATTGGTTGAAAATGGATTTTCAGAGGAAAAGAAAACCAAAATTGTTTTGGGTCTCAGCTATGGCTCCAATGTTGGTCGTGCTAGTAGGCGGGCTTTTCGCCTATTTTGCTCATGGTGAAAAGCACGGGATCGCCATTGTAAGTAATGGGTTATGTCTAATATGTCTTTCAAGAAATTTCACCATCTTCGAAATGTTGCATGCGCGAATGTATGTGCCTAATTCGTTTTCTTTTATGTTTCCTGTTTGCCTCAGGTGGGTCACCTGCACAGAGGATTAAACCCTCTCTCCATTAACAGATTAAACTTTGATTCAAAGTATTTGCCAGCAACCATGAAGGCTGGATTGGTCACTGGTCTTATTGCTTTAGCTGTAAGAAAACTAGCAAATTACAAGCATCTTTTTTCTCTAACCACTCTCAAGTATAATCATTCCCAAATAATTAACTGGTTAAATATTGAATCCTCAACGTAGGAAGGGATAGCAATAGGAAGGAGCTTCGCTATAATGAAGAATGAACAAATCGATGGGAACAAGGAAATGATAGCTTTCGGTTTTATGAATATTGCTGGATCTTTAACCTCCTGCTACTTAACCACAGGTAACACTTGAAGACGCTTATACAATTTTTGATATAAGTATATATTAAGCCGAGTGGTATTTCTTTCATTGATACACAGGGCCATTCTCAAAAACAGCAGTGAATTTTAATGCGGGATGTAGGACAGCAATGTCAAATGTAGTAATGGCCATTGGTATGATGTTGGTGCTACTTGTGTTGGCTCCTCTATTTAGCTATACACCTTTGGTGGCACTTTCTACAATTATAATGTCAGCCATGTTTGGATTGGTGGATTACGAGGAGGCTTATCACTTGTTCAAGGTTGACAAGTTCGACTTCCTCATTTGCATGGCGGCTTTCCTTGGTGTTTCTTTTATTAGCATGGATTACGGCCTCATATTGTCGGTAGGAACTGCTATTCCAATCGTAATAGTTGCAGTTGGAAGTCTCATAATCATGTTCTTATTTAAAACCACGTTGTGTTCCATTCACACAGGTTGGGCTAGCACTGTTGAGAGCACTTCTATATGTGGCTAGGCCTGCCACTTGTAGACTTGGTAAAATACCGGACTCCACTCTGTTTCGCGACATTCAACAATATCCTGCTTCTCAAAGGGTTCCAGGAGTACTAGTCCTACAACTTGGGTCCCCTATTTATTTCGCAAATTGTAACTACATAAGGGAAAGGTAGGCAATTGTTTGTCCTACTACAATGTCTAAATTATATATATGGTGAAATCAGATAATAATCAAAGCTGCAACATTGCTATCCCCAAATTCTGAGTAGGATTCTTCGATGGATTAGAGATGAAGAGAGGGCTCCGGATTCCAGACGAGTCGAGCATGTTTTACTAGATTTAACTGGTAAGCATTATGTATATATAGGAGCTCCGACATGAATTAACTTTACGTTTGTAAGATTTAAGAGATATGCATTGTAACACTATCCATTTCTGATGTTCTTGATTACGTAGGAGTTACATCCATTGACACCACAGGAATCGAAACCTTACTTGAAGTATGCAGGATGTTGGACACAAGAGGCATCAAGGTAAATGACATTTTCTTTTACTCCTCCGTTCAATTTCTTTTCACTTCCATTTCTTAGTCTTTTTTTTTTCCGTCTGTTTTAGTCACCGTTTTTGTTTTCGATTACCTCTATTCTATTTTGACATTCTCAGATTGCAATCATAAACCCAAGACTTGACGTTTTGGAGAAATTGACAAGGTCACATTTTGTAGACAAGTTCGGAAAGGAATCGATATTTTTGGGAGTTGAAGATGCTATAGAGTCCAGTTTATTTTTCCTAAAGAAAGATACGTCAACAGAGTAGTACAGCGGCAAAAACATGTATCTTTTTATGATAGCAGTCAGACAAAGTAGGTTGTAGTCCTACCAGAATTTGCTTCGTCAAACGTATCTGTAGTTGAAGATTACTTCATTCATAAGCAAAAAATGTAAGATTAATATACTTTTCTTTTCACTTACATCCAAAAGTATTTTCAAAGAAGTCCATATAAATGCTCTATAGAATTTAGCGACTATAATGTTGGAAATTCACAAGTAGAGTCATTCCACGTTAGAAAGAGACATGTGAATAAATTGAATTATATTATAAGATAAAGCTCATAACCCACTGTCTTAAG
>JAOTAX010000008.1:31554901-31570945 GCA_025629825.1 Erythroxylum guanchezii | reverse complement strand
CATATGCTTGAAATTGAGGCCAGTTGCCAATGGCTATAAGTATATTAGCCACGGAGCTGTGTTGCTCACCCCCCATTATTCCCTTCTCAGGTGCAGATTAAGAAGATAAGTGATCCTTGCAAGACTTTTGGGCAAATTCCAAGATAGTAACTTTTGTAACTAAGTTAGTAGTTCACTTTTGGGATAGCTTTATAAGCATGTAAACATCGAGCATTTTGTATAAACTATATCTGGGAATTAAGCCCTTGATTGATATTGTATTGTTGTAAGTAAAGTGGTATATGAGTTCTTTGTTTGAGTAAATGAGTAAAACTGATGGTCCCCAGGAGTACGTGCATATTCCTTAGGTAGATGTATTTTCTGCCTTTGTCCCTTCGTTTGCTTTGTGGCATTCGTCTGCTTTGCGGCATTTGTCTGCCTTTGTCCTTTCATCTGCTTCGTGGCATTCGTCTGCTTTGCAGCATTCGTCTGCCTTTGTCCTTTCGTCTGCTTCATGGCATTCGTCTACCTTTTTCCTTTCATCTGTTTCGTGGCATTCGTCTGCCTTTGTCCCTTTGTCTGCTTCGTGGCATTCGTCTGCCTTTGTCCTTTCGTCTGCTTCGGGGCATTCGTCTGCCTTGCGGCATTCGTCTGCCTTTGTCCCTTTGTCTACTTCGTGGCATTCATCTACCTTTGTCCTTTCATCTATCTTGTGGCATTTGTTTGCCTTTGTCCTTTCGTTTGCCTTGCGACATTCGTCTGCTTTGTAACATTCATCTGCCTTGTGGCATTCATCTATCTTCGTTCATTTGGTTGTTTGTTTGTAAAGTCCTCTTTTAAATTGATAGCCTTAATGAAGGCTATTCTAGGTTGTCCCTAAAGTAGGATTAGTATAGTTAAGGGCAAGTTTTGCTATCCGTTACAGGTCTCCAAATGTTGGGTTTCAAAAACGGGACCCAGCATTGTTTGGTATCAGAGCTTAGGTTTTTCCTAGGCTTAGCATGCATAGTAGGATAAATTGTTATGTTGTGTAAATTGATTAATTTCATTAAGTGACATGCATATCACGCATACATGTAGGAATTAAGATTAAAATGATATGTAGCTAATTATTGGTGTTTTCACAAGGAAGAAGTAAGATGCCACCTCGTAGAAGGACACGAGAAGTTTTGCAAAGATCAGTTGCACCTGACTCTTCACCAAGGAAGGAGGGTACCGATGAGTCAGTAACCCCAGGAAATGCTGAGGCTTCCTTAGGGCAAAGTAGTGAGCCCATTCGATCACAGACGCAAGAGTTGCCTGTTTCGTCAGAGCAAGTGCCTACCTTGGATCCAAGATTGTTTCAAGCTTTTGTTCAGGCTATGGGTCAGATGTTGCAGGCTTCGGCTTCGGCCCCAGTTAAGAAGGGGAAACAGTTTAACAAGCTCAAGAAGTATGGGGAAGTGGATTTTTATGGGACAACGGATCCAGAAGAAGCTGAGACTTAGTTAAGGAAGATCGAGAGGATACTAGATCAGATGGATTGTGAGGATCATGAAAAGGTGGTATACGCTGCAATCTTGCTACAAAGAGATGCCCTGCATTGGTGGGATAGTGTGCCATAGAGTCAAATGAGATCGTCAGTGCTCACATGGAAGGATTTCTTAGCATTATTTAAGAAGAAATACCTGTCTGAGGTGTATATTTAGTAGAAACAAAGAGAATTTTTGAATCTCACCTAGCGGGAAATGACGGTGAGCGAATATGAGTGCTGATTTACACAATTGGCCCGTTATGTAGTTGAGTTAATGATGAGTGAGGCGGTTAAGTGCCATAGGTTCGAATCGGGGTTACACCTAGCCATAAGAGTGAAAGTGGTGGTGCAAAATTTTTGTGATTTTCAACAGCTGGTTGAGGCGGCTCTGAGGGTTAAAAACATTAAGAACATAAAGTGCGCAGTGAGCAAAAAAAGGAAGGGGAAAGAACATTCAAGAGGGGAGATGGTACTTCTATGCCTGAGAGGAGTGCCAAGACTTTCCCTATGCAATCTGAGGAGAGGAGCAGTGGTGCAAGCAGGCCTAAACTGATGAGGACTTCTGTTGTTTTACATCAGGCCTTAACGGTAGGAGGTAGTAGAAGGGGAGAAGGGGACAAATCATCTGTCCGTAAGTGTGACCATTGCAGCAAGTTCCATGGAGGGGAATGCTACAAGCTGACTGGTGTTTGTTTCAAATGTGGAGAGAAGGGGCATATGGCTAGAGAGTGTCCGCAGTATGTAAGGAGAGATGGAGCACAAATGCAGGCTTTAAAGAGGACCGAGGTAGTGGGGCAAAAGACCGCAACTGAAGTAGGCAGCTCTGATGTAGTTAGGAGGATGAATCCTTGATAGGATTGAATTATCTTATATTTTCTTATGTATTTCTATGTGATTTCAATCCTATTTTTAAGATAAAATGCTTAACTAATGTTTAATTTGTGTTTACTGCTAGGTTGAATATGCTGGTATATTTTTGAAACAAAAGAGACATTTTAATTGTCTAACCAAACGAGCATTAAAGAGTAACGCATAAGGCAAGAGGTGGAGCACATGAGGGTTTTAGAGGTGCAGAAATTAAATGGTCAATTCAATTAGAAAATTAAATGAAGGGGTCCATGAATTAGCTACAGGAGAGGACAAGCATAGTGCGGCACGTCATCAAGCGGTAGTCACACACAGCAGGCATTTTTATTTGTCTAATCAACGACAGTAACGCAGAGGAATAAAATCAACAAGCAAAGGACGCAACGTTTCATCGCACAAGACAAGCAGGTTTAAAAGGGAGCATTGTTTTAATTGTCAAATGAGCTACAGGGATTTAGGAAAGCAGTCACGCAAAACGCAACAATAGGCGAATCACGCAAGGAATAAAAACGTGGCAACAAATTAATTAAGAGAGCTAGAGGAGAATTATCACGAGGGCCAGCACACAAGTGCAATTAACGCAAGGAGCTGAGGGTTTTCAACAGGTGTCGGTGCATAAGAAAATCACGCAAGTCACGTACATAGAGGAGCAATAAAACAGCTGGGGTGACCCAGTGGACAGCGGCAGCAGCTGAAAACAAAGTAACAGGCGCTGAAGAGAGGGAGCTATCACACCTGCGGCTTGGCTTGGCGGGCTGCGAGCGTGAACAACAGAGAAGCGCTGGAGAGGAAGAATGCATAAGGGGATTTTAAAGGAGTTGCAATCTTATTCGTCCAATCATGAACAGTACAAGCTACAGGAACGAGGATAGAGACAGAAATCAATTAACAAGCTAGGCCACGGTAAAGAGAGGGCTGAAGTAAATTAAGGATAAAATCAAAGGGATGTTTGGTTAGGGATAAAAAATGGGGCTGAAGTATTTTTATCGAAAAAGACCCATGAAGAGCTAGACGTCCCGACGTCGGTTCGGAGGTAAATCGACGCCGACGACCCGGGTTAAGTATTGTTTTAATTATTTTGTTGTTTCTTTCTCTCATTAGAAATTGATTGTGTTATCCGATTTTAACTGATCTAGGTTTTGTGTATGGATAATCGAATTTTCGTTATTATTCGGTTATTTATGTATGAACCCTTTGGATATTTTAAATTGATGACTTTAATGCGTTCATTGAATTGTTAATATGAATCCCATTGCTAGAATTTCGATATAATCCGTAATTGTTATGTTGAAATTCATGTGCAACGACTAATGATTCGTAATCATTAGGGATAACATGACCTAGGTTAAATGATGCATCGTATGTGGTTGTTGCCTTGATTAATCGGTTTTCATAATTCGTAATGCTACTGCCTAATTAAATCTAGAGATCGTATCCTAGATTGTTAGGTGGTTAGGTTTAATTAACGATCGTATCTTGATTAAACAAAATCTAAAGGAAAACTCAGGTTAATTTTTGACCCACGATTAATAGTTTCTAGGAGAGGTTAAAGAACAAGAAATTAATAAAATATGCTTAATTAGGGTTTAGGCCGAGATTGAACTGAAGAACCGGGTCCTACTGAATTCCCCACATTTATCATTTTATTGCATGTTTTCTTTTATTTGTTTCTATTAATTAGTTTTATTTTATTTTCTTCTTTCAAAAATCCAAAACCCCCCAATTACGTATAAACACCGGTTAATTTCATTGCATAAACTTTATACACACTCTCTGTGGGATCGACCTAGACTCGCCACTGCTACAGTAGTAGTCTAGTTATTTTAATTTTGATTAGCGTTACGACGCACGGTCAATCCTCCAGGAAGACCAAGGGGGTAAGCACCAGCTAGAGTGTTTGCAATGACACGGGAGGGCGCAGAGACCGTTTCAGAGGTTGTGACTGGAATGATTACATTATTTGATGATGATGCAATTGCTTTGATTGATCCGGGTTCTACCCACTCCTTTGTTTCATCGGGTAGAACTGTGTATGGCAGAGATTTGAGCTCCTTAGATACTACTTTGACGATGAGTACTCCAATTGACCAGTATATTGTAATTAGTCAAGTTTATAGAGATTGTGAGATACATATTGGTGGGGGACACTTAGTGGGGAATTTAATGCCATTGAAGATGGGAGGATTAGATGTAATTTTGGCTATGGACACATTAGAGAAGTACAATGATCATCTGGATTGTAAACAGAAGACAGTGGAGTTCAAATTGGACAGCGGTAGAAGAGTGGTGTTTACAAGGGATAGAAAAGCAAGCCCGCCTAGAATTGTTTCGTCTTTGACAGCAGAGAAGATGATGAGGAAAGGATGTGAGGCATTTTTGGCCTATGTGGTAGGCACAAAGGCAGATAGAGGGAGGTTAGAAGATATACCAGTGGTCATGGAATTTTCGGATGTCTTTCCCGAGGAATTACCAGGACTACCGCCACCTAGGGCAATTGAATTTCCCATTGAGCTCCTTCTAGGCACAATAACAATCTCTATTCCTCCTTATAGAATTTCGGCGGAATTGAAGGAGCTTAAGGAGCAATTGGAAGAGTTGTTGGAGAAAGGTTACATAAGGCCGAGCTCTTCACCTTGGGGAGCTCCGGTCCTCTTTGTGAAGAAGAAAGATGGTTCTTTGCGAATGTGTGTGGATTATAGAAAGCTCAATCATGTCAGTATTAAGAATAGATATCCGCTCCCGCACATAGATGATTTGTTTGATCAATTGCAAGGGGCAAGAGTCTTTTCCAAGATAGATTTGAGATCGAGTTACCACCAGTTGAGGATAAAGGAGACCGATGTATCAAAGACTGCTTTAAGAACACGGTATGGCCACTTTGAGTTCTTGGTCATGCCTTTTGGGTTAACGAATGCACCTGCAGCTTTTATGGATTTGATTAATAGAGTCCTCAAGCCTTTCTTAGACCAATTTTTCATAGTCTTTATTGATGACATATTGGTTTATTCCAAGAGTGACAAGGAGCATGAGGAACATTTGAGGCTTGCTTTGAAGACATTGAGGAAGGAAGAGTTATATGCTAAATTTGATAAATGTGAATTTTGGCTAAGGGAAGTGGTGTTCCTTGGACATGCAATTTCAAAAAAAGGGGTGCATGTAGATCCAAAGAAGATAGAAGTGGTTGTAAAATGGGAAGCACCTAAGAATGTAGCTGAAGTGAGAAGTTTTTTAGGATTAGCCGAGTATTACAGAAGGTTTGTGGAGGGCTTTTCTATGATAGCTGCTCCACTTTCTAAATTGACAAGGAAGAATCAGAAGTTTGTGTGGACAGAGGAGTGTCAAAATAGTTTTAAGGAATTGAAGAATAGGCTCACAACTGCACCGATTTTGACTTTGCCTTCGGATAGTGATGGGTATACAGTATCTAGTGATGCTTAAGGAAGGGATTGGGCTATGTGTTGATGTAAGAAGATAAGGCGATTGCTTATACTTCTAGGCAATTAAAGCTTTATGAGATGAACTATCCTACTCACGACTTAGAGTTGGTTGTCATAATTTTTGCATTAAAGATTTGGAGACATTACTTGTATGGAGTCACTACCAAGGTATTTATAGATCACAAAAGTCTCAAGTATCTGATGAGTTAGAAAGAGTTGAATCTGAGACAAAGAAGATGGTTAGAACTGCTAAAGGATTATGACTTGATGATAGATTATCACCTAGGAAAAGCGAATGTAGTAGTGGATGCATTGAGTAGGAAATCAACTATAGCACATGTGGAGACTGTGTATGTCCCTTTTTTGAAGGAATTAGCCAAACTTCGGGTGACACTGAGGCAAGCTGAATTTGGGTGTGTACTGGCTAACTTTAGGGTAAGACTAATGTTGAATAAAAATATTAAGGAATTATGGGAACAAGATGAGCACTTGAGTAGGCTCAGAGAAGAGATTAAAAATGGTAAACCTTGTGAGATAGGGATAAGAGAAGATGGATTGATGGGGATGGGCAATAGATTGTGCATTCCAGACTTGTTAGAGCTGAAGGATGAGATTCTTGATGAGGCGCACAATGCTCCTTATGCAATGCACCCAGGGAGTACGAGGATGTATCGAGATTTGAAAGAGCATTTTTGGTGGAAAGGAATAAAGAAGGATGTTGCAGAGTATACTAAAAGATGCTTAGTATGCCAGCAAGTTAAAGCGGAACACCAGGCACCCTCAGGAAAGCTAAATCCTTTATCGATTCCAGAATGGAAATGCGAGAAGATTACAATGGATTTCTTGATAGGATTGCCGAGGACTAGCAGGAAGCATGATGCAATTTGGGTGATTGTTGATAGGCTGACTAAGTCAGCACATTTCTTGCCGATTGACAGGCAAATCCTTTGAATGCTTTGGCCAAGAAATATGTGGATGAGATAATCAGACTTCATGGGATTCCAAGTTCGGATAGAGGTCCTAGGTTCACCTCCAGATTCTGGGAAGGCTTACAAGATGCCTTAGGAACTAAGTTGCATCTTAGTACTGCTTTTCATCCACAAACCGATGGACAATCAGAAAGGACAGTACGAACTCTGGAGGCAATGTTAAGAGCTTGTGTTATAGATTTTAAAGGTTCGTAGGATGATCACCTACCTTTAATTGAGTTTGCTTATAATAATTCCTATCACTCAGGAATTCAAATGGAACCTTATGAAACTTTGTATGGTAGGAGGTGTAGAACTCTCATTTGTTAGCATGAGGAAGGTGAAAGGAGGCTTTTAGGGCCTAAGTTGGTGCAAATCACTATTGACAAGATTAAATTGGTGAAATAGAAACTTAAAGCAGCTCAAGATAGGATGAAGAGCTACACGAATGCACATAGAAAAGAGATGGAATTTGAAATTGGAGACAAAGTGTTTCTTAGAGCTTCTCCATGGAAAGGAGTTTTGAGGTTTGGTAAGAAGGGCAAGCTTAGTCCAAGATATATAGGCCCATATGAGATTATTGAGAGGATTGGGCCTTTAGCCTACAAGTTAGCTTTGCCATCGGAATTATCTAAGATTCACAATGTATTCCACATATCGATGCTAAGGAAGTATCGATCGGATCCTTCACACATAGTTCAACCTTTAGAGGTTCAGTTACGGGAGGATTTGATATATGAGGAGCAACCAGTGAAGATCTTAGATTCAAAGGAGAAGGTATTGAGAAATAAGATTGTGAAGCTGGTTAAAGTCTTATGGACGAACCATTCGACGGAGGAGGCAACACGGGAGCCTTTGGAAGCCATGAAGGAGAAGTATCCATACCTCTTCATAGACTCAGGTAAAAATTTTGAGGATGAAATTCTTTTAAGAGGGGAGAATTATTGGACCCTGAATTTTTTTATTATTTATTATTGATTTATTATTTTAGAGTTGAGTCAGTAAATTAGCAAGTATGAATAGAATATTGAAATTAGAAATTAGAATGAAGTGCTAGAATTAAGTTAGCTTAAGGATTAAGAGGATTTAAGAAGATAGTTGATGGATTAAAATGAAGGAAGGGGTAAAATGGGAAGGACAAGGTAAGTGAAGCGTACAATAGGGAAAAGATCATCAAAAATGGATTTGTATTGGAAAAGAAGGGAGAAGTGTCTTGGGAACCAAGGAAAAATAAGAGAGAAGAAGAGAGAAGAAGAGAGGTTTTGGTGAAGAAGAAGAGAAGGAGAAATCAAGTTGTTGAGGTAAGTTAACCATCCTTTCTTTTTGCTTTAGTAAAGGAATGGGTTGTGGAGGATGAAGGAGTTAGAGAGCAAGGAGGTTCTTGTGGAAAGAAGATGTATTAAGAGAAACCCTAGGTAGATTTTATGGATTTCTAAACTGTATCTTGGTTTCTCTAACCTAGATTGGTCATGGGTAGGTTAGATTCGAGTTAAATATATGTTTGTTGGAAACCTTGTGGTTTCTTTTGAAGTTTATGAACTTTATTGGAGTGCCGTTTTGATTGGAACCTTGGTTGTTGTAGGGAACCGAGGGAATCCTACCCAATAGCAAAGGGAAAGGCAAGCTTGACTTGGATTTCCGCAAGCTTATTAGGTGGGTAATGTATTTATAGTTTTTGTGTGATTGGGCAAGTTCTTGCCTATGTATATATATATATATATATAATTGACTTGCTGTAAATGTTGGAAATGCATGATGAAAAATGCCTATTGTTGTACCTCGATTGAGGCCATGATATTCAGTTTTGCATGAAAAATAAAAGAAGATGTTTAAAGATATAAAAGCATTCTGGTAAAATGATTCTAAGCATGATTATGTACTTCTGTTTAGGCGAGAGTGGAACCATTTTGTTTGTCACATACATGTTGACAAGAACCTTCTCCCGGTTGCCAACTTGTGGCATACGAGCTCCAAAATGGACTCATTCTATTCATGGGGTAAACTTCGGTTTCCTCATTCTGTTTCATGGAACCCTTGATTCGTTTGTTGTGCATTGCATTTTATCATCATGTATGAAGCATATTGAGTGATATGTGTTATGAGCTACTATGTGATTTGAGCTAAATTTTAAGGAATGTTTAAATTGCTGATTGCAAATCTGTATATATATATATATATATACATATGCTTGAAATTGGGGCCAGTTGCCAATGGCTATAAGTATATTAGCTACTGAGCTGTGTTGCTCACCCCCCATTATTCCCTCCTCAGGTGCAGATCAAAAAAATAAGTTATCCTTACAAGGCTTTTGGGCAAACTCCAAGATAGTAGCTTTTGTAACTAAGTTAGTAGTTCACTTTTGGGATAGCTTCATAAGCATGTAAACATCGAGCATTTTATATAGACTGTGTCTGGGGATTAAGCCCTTGATTGATATTGTATTGTTGTAAGTAAAATAGTGTATAAGTTCTGTTGTTTAAGTAAATGAGTAAAACTGATGGTCCCTACGAGTACGTGCATATTCCTTGGGTAGATGTATTTTCTGATCAAAATCTTTCATAAGGATAGAAATTGAGTACTGACTTCCAAGAGGAAGCTAGATTAGTTGAGGCTAAATCAGTTAAATTTGTCCTCTGGAAGTTGTAGGTTAATTTTCTAGTTTTTCATCGATATATAGCGTAGAAACTTTGGACTAAGAACTTTAAAGTTATGGTCTTTTAAGGGATAAATGTATCATTTCTATAAGACGCTTCGTCTGTAATGACGTCACATCGTCCGTGATGACATCATTTCGTTTGTAGGAATGCATCGTTTGTAGAGATGCATCGTCTGTCCTAAATGTATCATCTGTATAAGACGCTTCGTCTATAATGACATCACATCGTCCGTGATGACATCATTTCATTTGTAAGAATGCATCGTCTGTAGAGATGCATCGACTGTCCTAAATATACCGTCTGTATAAGACACTTCATCTGTAATAACGTCACACCGTCCGTGATGATATCATTTCGTTTGTAGGAATGCATCATCTATAGAGATGCATCGTCTATCCTAAATGTATCGTCTGCATAATACACTTCATCTGTAATGACGTCACATCATTCGTGATGACATCATTTCGTTTGTAGAAATACATCGTCTGTAGAGATGCATTGTCTATCCTAAATGTATCGTCTGTATAAGACGCTTCATCTGTAATGACATCACATCATCTATGATGACGTCATTTCGTTTATAGGAATGCATCGTCTGTAGAGATGCATCGTCTGTCCTAAATGTATCGTCTGCATGAGACTCTTTGTTTATGGTGACGTCACATCATCTGTGATAACGTCACTTCGTCTTAAATGTTGCATCGTCTTAGGTTGACCTTGCATCATCCTAAGTTGACTCGGCATTCGTCTGCCTTTGTCCTTTCGTCTGCTATGTGGCATTCGTCTGCCTTTCAGCATTCGTCTGTCTTTGTCCTTTCTTCTGCTTCGTGACATTCGTCTACCTTGTGGCATTCGTCTGCCTTTGCCCTTTCATCTGCTTCATAGCATTCGTCTACCTTGTGACATTCGTTTGCCTTTGTCCTTTCGTCTACTTCATGACATTCGTCTGGCTTGCAGCATTCATCTGCCTTTGTCCTTTCGTCTGCTTCGTGGCACTTGTCTGCCTTGTGACATTCTTCTGCCTTTGTCCTTTCGTCTGCTTCGTGACATTCGTCAACCTTGCAGCATTCGTTTGTCTTTGTCCTTTCATCTGGTTCGTGACATTTGTCTACCTTGCCGCATTCGTTTGCCTTTGTCCTTTCGTCTGCTTCTTGGCATTCGTCTGCCTTTGTCCTTTGGTTTGCTTCGTGGCATTAGTCTACCTTGCAACATTCTTCTGCCTTTATCCCTTCTTCAGCTGCGTGGCATTCGTTTACTTTGCGACATTCGTCTGCCTTTGTCCTTTCGTCTGCTTCGTGGCATCCGTCTGCCTTTGTCCTTTCATCTGCTTTGTGGCATTCGTCTGCCTTTGTCCTTTCGTCTGCTTCGTGGCATTCATCTGCCTTTGTCCTTTCGTCTGCTTCGTGACATTCGTCTGTCTTGCGGCATTCGTCTGCCTCTGTCCTTGAGTCTTCTTCGTGGCATTTATCTGCCTTTGTCCTTTCATTTGCTTCGTGGCATTCATCTGCCTTGCAACATTCGTCTGCCTTTATCCTTTCGTCTGCTTCGTGGCATTTGTCTGCCTTTATCCTTCTGTCTACTTGCGGCATTTGTCTTCCTTGCAGCATTCGTCTGCCTTTGTCCCTTTTTCTACTTCGTGGCATTCGTCTTGCGGCATTTGTCTGCCTTTGTCATTTTTCCTACTTCGTGGCATTCGTCTGCTTTCCGACTTTCTTCTGTCTTTGTCCTTTTGTCTGCTTCGTGGCATTTGTCTGCTTTTGTCCTTTCGTCTGCTTTTATCCTTTCGTCTGCTTCGTGGCATTCGTCTGCCTTGTGGCATTCGTCTGCCTTTGTCCCTTCGTCGGCTTCGTGGTATTCGTCTGCCTTTTTCCTTTCGTCTGCCTTGTGGCATTCGTCTATTTCGTGGCATTCATCTGCCTTGCGGCATTTGTTTGCCTTTGTCCTTTCGTCTGCTTCGTGGCATTCGTCTGTCTTTTTCCTTTCGTCTACTTCGTGGCATTCGTCTGCCTTTGTCCTTTCATCTGCTTCGTGGCATTCGTCTGTCTTGTGACATTCGTCTGCTTATGGCATTTGTCTGCCTTACAGCATTCGTCTGCCTTTGTCCCTTTGTCTACTTCGTGGCATTCGTCTTGCGGCATTTGTCTACCTTTGTCATTTCGCCTACTTCGTGGCATTCGTCTGGCTTGCGACATTCGTCTGTCTTTGTCCTTTTGTCTGCTTCGCGGTATTTGTCTACCTTATGGCATTCGTCTGCCTTTGTCCCTTCGTCTGCTTCGTGGCATTCGTCTGCCTTTGTCCTTTTGTCTGCTTTGTGGCATTCATCTACCTTGCGACATTCGTCTGCTTCATGGCATTCGTCTGCCTTGCGGCATTCGTTTATTTTTGTCTTTTCGTCTGCTTTGCGGCATTCGTCTGCCCTTTTCCTTTCGTCTGCTTTATGGCATTCGTCTGCCTTGCGACATTCGTCTGCCTTCGTCCTTTCGTCTACTTCGTGGCATTCGCCTGCCTTTGTCCCTACGTCTGCTTCGTGGCATTCGTCTGCCTTTGTCCTTTTGTCTGCTTCGTGGCATTCATTTGCCTTGCAGCATTTGTTTGCCTTTGTCCGTTCATCTGCTTGTGGCATTCGTCTGTCTTTGTCCCTTCGTCTACTTCGTAGCATTCGTCTGTCTTGCGGCATTCGTCTTCCTTTGTCCCTTCGTCTACTTTGTGCCATTCGTCTGCCTTGCAACATTCGTCTACTTTTGTCCTTTCGTCTGCCTTGTGGCATTCGCCTGCCTTAAGGCATTCGTCTGTCTTTGTCCCTTCGTCTGCTTTGTGGCATTCGTTTACCTTGTGGCATTCGTCTGCCTTCGTTCATTCGTTTGTTTGTTTGTAAAGTCCTCTTTTAAATTGACAACCTTAGTGAAGGCTATTCTAGGTTGTCCCTAAGGTAGGATTAGTATAGTTAAGGGCAAGTTTTGTTGTCCGTTACAGGTCTCCGAATGTTGGGTTCCGAAAACGGAGCCAACACTTTCATCTAAAGTATTTACATCAAATTCTTCTACTGCATTAAAATAAATTCAAAATTAGTAATGTATGAAATTATTCTCAATTGTAAACTTGTAATATAGTATGATTTTAACTTAAATATGATAAAAATAAGATATGAACTAACCATCAATAAATATTCTTTATTCATTCGTTATGACAAATACATTTTCTTCATAAATCGTTTTGATAAGGCTTTACTCTATTTAAATTTTTACGGTCAAATTTTATCAGTTTGGAAATGTTAGAATTCATTTAAATGCCTCAAAATATTAGAAATTAACTTCTAATTTTATGAAATATTAGTTAAATTTGCACCTTTTGCCTATAGAAGAAATATTGACCAAGATCTAGAGTTTGGCATTAATACATGTATAGCTAACCAGGTGTGTATATTTCTTTCATATTTATTTATGAGCAACGAATATTTTATGAAAGTATAATTAAGATAACAATTTAGAGTTTAATATGCTTATGTTTGCAAGTTTCATCAATATACTTAAATATGCTTATGTTTGTGAAAGTATAAATAAGATAATATTACTCTCTTTAAGCAATTCCAAGATAAGACAACAATCTCGAGCGTCAAGCGAATTTTATCTCATCACCTCCATCACCGTAAGGTTTTGTTTCTAACCCTTTTCTTTTTTAAATTTAGCCTTTATTTTTGTTGTATTTTATTTTTCCTTCCATGTGTTTGTTTGTCTCCTACTCACATTGAGGACAATGTGTTGTTCAAGTATGGGGAGGGTTGTATGTTTTGCTTTTAGTGTGAATTTTGCATACTGTTATGTTAGTGTGTTTAAGTTGCATATTGTTATGTTGGTGTGTTTAAGTTACATATTGTGAATTGTGTGAATGTATCGACATTCATTCATAGGTATTTCAACTAAATAGCTTTGCCAATATTTTTTCATAAAAACGAGCAGCTATAGCAACAAGGTAGGCATTAAAGAAAAGAAAAAGTGTTTGTAACTTTTAAATAAATAACTATTTCGATGGCCTTCGGGTTATGAATAGTGCTAGTAGCCAGTTAAGAACGTAATGTAGCTGAGTAACCAGATCGACATGCATCATAAATGTGTGCCTTCAGGTTAAAAGGCTATAATGACATTCCAACCAAGCAACTTACTAAAAACATGACTTATTCGAGTAACCGTATGGACATTCATCAATAATGTTTGCGTCTGTGTAAAAAGAATAGGTCTATGTCCATAAAAGTAACAAAAAAGAATGTTTTCTAATAAAAACCTACCGAACTTGTAAGTAGCTTAACTTTTCATGAAAACGTACTTAGGTTTAATTACAAAGTTTGATTGACCAAATAATTATTAATGTGTGTGTACAATTGAAAAAGGTTAATAAACTTAACGTTTAAGTTTTGATTAATATGTATACTTAGTCTAGAGTTCCTAGATACGGATTTTGCATGTCAATAATTTGGAATAACTTGAATGATTATGCTTAGAGTTAAATTTGTTTCGTGAAGTTGAAGCCGTTGCCTCATCATTGCATTGTCTGCTTTGTGTTTTTGTGTTATTTTGTTTGCTTGAGGACAACAAACGTTTAAGTGTGGGGATGTTGGTAAATGTAAATTGTATCATGTTTTAGGGCATAATTTGATATGGGTTTAGTCGTTAATTCAATCAGTTAGTATGTGTTTAAGTTAGAATTGTGTTAGTTTGTTAATTATTTATGTTTTAAGCGTTTTATAGGTTAGTACAAGCTTTTGAGCTTAAATATTTTATTTTTGAGGTACCTTGATGTGCTTGCTAGTGTTTTAGGGTCAGTATCGAAGAATAGAGGAGTTTCAAAAGATATTCGGGCTGAAATAACGACTCGTGAAAGAAGGTTCAGATTTGGGCCACGATTGTGGCTTGTAGGGCCATGGTCGTGGCCTACGTCGGGCAGTTGCGCAGTCGCTTATGAACTTCACATTTTGAGGGGCTTTTTGGACCTTTTGGACCTCGGAAAGACCTTAGGGTTACCTAAAACATAAAAGACAATTTAAAGAACATTAAGAGAAGCATAAAGGAGCTTTTTGGTATTAACCACTCTTGAAACCCTAAAGAGAGAACACCGAGAGAGAGAAAGAAGAAGAAGGAAGACGAAGAAGAGGAAGACTTAGCCGACTTGACGTGCTTCCTAGATCAGGAGGTTTCTTGACATCGTTGCCTTCCATTGTCTATTCTAAGTCATTATTTCCTTTTCATTTCAATTTTATTTATGCGTAGAATTGAGATGGATAGTATGATGATAGGATTTGGAATATTAATGATGTTCTAAACTCTTATTCGAGATTTTATTTTGATTTAGTGATAATTTATTCGATTGTGTTTATTGGATGAATGTCGTGATTTGATTACGTTCTTGCATAATTCAGTAATAAACTGAGAGAGAGAATTGAATGAAAAATGATTAAATTAGATTAATGAGAGTTAGGCAATTTAATAAAAATTGTGTCAAATCATATTCGTAATTGTGCAGAGAGAGATCTCGTGTGAAGTTCCTATAGTTTATTAGAGTGCTTCAGATCTAATTAGTGTTTTAGATAATTTGTGAATTAAGAGATTGTAAATTCTATAATTTGATTAGGGTTTAATGGTTAAAAATCAAGAGAGAGTAATCAACCTAGGATAGTCTATAACTGACACACCATTGACACATTATCGACTATGTTAGCATTAACGATAAGTAAAATCTCCTTTCTCATAAATTGGTAAATTCCTTAGGTTGATTTCTATTATGATTGCGTATTGCTCACTTATTAATACTTTTGCGTTTAATTTCTGATTTGATTGGTTGAACTCAATTCTAGTAATTAATTTCTGTTGCATCTTTTATTTTCAGTTTTATAGTTTTTCTTGTCTTAGATTTTAGGATTAGATTACTCTCCTTCCTTGCTTTGATAAAGAATTTATTTAGCCATTATCGCTTATCATAGTGGCAAGCAGCCAAGAGTTATATCTAGAATAGAATTTCCATATATTGTTTTGCAATTCATCATTATTTGCTAGAGAAAATTTATGTTAGAAGATCATTATTACTTCAATTATAGTAGTCTATGTTATACATGAGGACTAATGTGAAAGGATTATGTTTAAGTGGAAGTATTTGGCAAGCTAATTCAGAATAACCCATATATGTCTGTTATACGAAACACTCAGAATTTCGTAAGCCAACTTAGCTTCAAGTGGAGTTCTAATGACTAAAGGTAACAATTATCCAAAGAAAAAAAAAGGGTTTGATTTATAAATGTAAATCAAAAATCTTCTCTTACTGGAAAAACTAGACTCTTGGAACAATAATTGGTTCTATATCTCCTATCATTATCGCAAGTTACAAAGATAAAGACAAAAGAGAAACTATATCTTTCCTACTTATGCAATTCAAGGAGATGCTTTTTATGGATTTCACTTGATTTTTCATTACTTCTATTGAAAACTGGGTTGAGATCCGATCCCGACCGTAACAGAATAATCACGAAACTTTTTTGCGACTTTTGATTTCTCAAAAACCAAGATCTATTTAATTCTATAAAATGATCAACACAAATTATAATAAAGCAGAAATTTAATTCGTACCTTATTCCGAAA
>JAOTAX010000008.1:31531789-31543016 GCA_025629825.1 Erythroxylum guanchezii | reverse complement strand
TTTGTTCCGTTCCGTCTCCGGAGATTCTGTTCCGTTCCGTCTCCAGCTACCGGAGACAGCAACCATACAGGCAGTAAGAGTGGAGTGCTACAACTCATGTCTACAGCTTATGAGATCTATTGCTTGATTCAATCAAGGAGTATAACATGTGTTAGTCTATCTAGATTAATGATATCTCAACTCATTAATCCTGTAACTAGGGAAAGTTTAGATAATAACATAATTATGCATGATCGGAATCTCATTATCTTGATCTCATCATGATTTCCTCCATGTTATGTTTTGTATCAAGGCCTTCATCAAATTAATTCTCGCACCTAACTTCAACAACTCAAGAACAAATTGAAACAAAGCACAAAAATACCTTAACTTGATGAAATTTAAAGAGAAATAGTTTGGAGAATGGTCTTCACACAAGGGAGTAGTGGATGAGCGTTGCCCAAAAGAGAAAGATGGGAGAGAGTGGAAAATAGGATTCTGGATAGCAAGGTGCAATTTAAAGAGGATTTTGCTTTACATAGGTAGCAACAAGACCATGTATCTACTTTTCAGAGAACACAGGGGTTTTGGACTATAACATAGGCATTTATCTCAAATATGTTATTACAGAATTTACCACAGGCTAGAAAACGATCTTATATTTAGGTTAAACAAAAATAAGATGATAAATTACACAGGCATGTTAAGACATAACACGACTAGGTTGACATAAAATTAAAACGCTAAAAATTTACTTGACCAATAACACAAGTGTGAGAAGTAGAGCAATCAAATCTTATGATTAATGATACTACACTAGATGTGAAGCTCAAGGTCGATTAAGTAATTTAAACAATTGATTAAAAAGATGGTTTACATGCATTACGTCTAAGAGAGGCTCGATCTTTTGCATAAAATACTGAATAAGATTATTGCTGTTAAATAATTACGAAAATTGAGGGTATATGAATTTCTTTGGCATGGAACGTCTGCTTACAAATTTTATTAACCAAAAGTATGGAATTGCAGTTCTGGTGAGGCTGAGAACGAAAGAGGAGTTATCGATTCTTTACAAATTCGATGTGAAGTGAGTAGAAAGTGCCAAAGGGGGTTTTTTTACCTGACTAATTAGACAGCAAAACTGTACTATTAGCATTTCAAACTCCTTTTCTAACAACAATTTATTTACATCAGTTTGAAATCAAATGACCTCCTGTTTTAATGAGCTAAGTCGATGAACTTGCTAGTTTAGGATTATTTTGTGCGCGCTGGTTCAGCAGGTTATCCAGTTCTAGAATATAGTTGTTTACTTTGTCATGCAGGAATCCAAGCAACCTTAAGTAAAGAGGCATGTTTTTGCCTCACTTTTTGGTCTCAGATGGAACTGTTTCCAATATATCGTCATATTTCATTTTCAGGAGGGAGATCATATGATGCAATCCTTGAGTGTAAAGAGTTGGTGCTTTTATTAATGTCAAAAAGTTACCTATTGAGAAATCTTTTATTTTTGATTATTATGTTGAAAGGATGTTTCATGTTTCATGCCATAAGAGTCTCCTATCTGGAGCCCAGTTCTGTTGTTAATACTGTGAGATCTGCCATTCGTGCTTTAGATATTGGACATAATGAGGAGACAAAATATTAGAGAACTGGGGCCCGTAATATTTAGAGCGACTCTTCCTTTCAAATATATGTATATATACACATATATTTAGAGTGACCCACTGTGGAAAAATGAAGAGGCCCATCTTTCCCTGTCTCCATGTGGGGACCAATCTTTATGGCATTACCTTCTAAACTTATAACCATTTGTTCTAGTTTAGATTTGACATTTCACTTTATTGTTCTTGAATCGTCCTTTTTGGGCCAGTCCACTGAGTTGTACTATTTTCTTCGCGTACGTCCACCCTCTAAAAGCGTCTGTTGTGTGTGGCAAGCAACTTGCAATGCTTAAATATTCTCGTGAATTTTACACTTTTACAGAGAAAAGTCCAAAACCCAAAGTAAAGAAGAGGAGAAGAATCGATTGGGTTGTCATAAAGAAAGCAAGCAATATGAAGCTGTCGGTTTCAGTTTGAATTGGTAATCCACTCTTTTACATTTTCTTCTTTATATTGTTTCAGGGACATTCATAAAACCATTTGCTAAGGAATGTCCCAATCATTTGAGATTCTCTAATCAGACATTATTATTCCAAACCAAGAACCAACATATCTACTAAAACATATAAGAACGTACAATTATTGGTTTGATGGGCTTTTCATTTTCTTTTTCTCCCCGTCATGGGTTTACATTTAGAGACAAGCTGGAATCATTTGGGTTGGGTGTTTAAAAAACGAATCTTTGTCATGTTTACAGAGCTCTGTTATCGCGTGCCGACAGTTTCAGGCATTTGCTAACACACAAATCCTTTTGTTGCTAAGCTGTCTCTTACGATATTGCATATAATGAAGCTAACACTTGGCCGTCCCGTGGGTTTCCATTATTCTTAATTCTGTTTATTAGCCATCCCGCCTGCCCAAAGATAATGTTTTCTTTATGAAAACCAACAGTTCTTGTTGGTTTTACCGTTACAGAACACAAAATTCAAACCTCAAGTTTTTTATGACTTTCTATTCCCATCCCTTGACTAATATTTGTTAAATATTTTTCTTCTTTTTTAATTCAAGCGTTAGTGTGGTGCATAATAGTTTGAAAAGTGAGTGTGAATATGACCTAAAAGCATGGTTGGGACTGGATTAATCCAGTGTTTAAAGTATCATTAGTACTGCAATGGCGTATAACAAAGGTATCCTTCACGCTCTCCATTCATCTCCCTGGTCCCTTTCCCTTTCCCTTAAATAAAGGGCATAGGCATCTTATCTTTTATGGGGGTAACCAAAGAAAGAGAGAGCTTTTGACAAAAGGATATCTATTAGCGAGCCAGCACATGGCACTACAAGGCCAGTTGTACTGGGACCACTTTACCCACTGTGACCCCCCTATCTCATCATTTGCTTCTCAATTCTTTCTTCATTTGCAATGTCTTTGACTGCCAAAATCAATCTTAAATACCATATTATTGAGATATTATATATATAGAATTTCACTAGCTGTCACTTGCATGAACAGGTAATGTTGGGTTGGGTGGCTATATATGTATATACATAGGCCAATTGCTTTGGTTTAACTATTGTTTGAGATTATTCTTGGAAACCAATTTGATAATCAAGTTCATTTAACCAACCCAGGGGACTTTCACATCAAACATCAGACCAACAGGTTGATTACCTCTGTATCCATCAAATACAAATTTTGACAGTTGAAATGGGAAAGCCAGTGTAATCTATGAATTTTATAATTGAGTTGCTAAATACAAATTCTGGTATGGACGTTACTTCTGAATTGGCTCGAAGCATTAAATTACTGACGAAAGTATATTGTGGGAGATAGGAGCTATTAGGATTCAGGATGTCACCAAATTCTGGAGCTATTATGGGAACCCCACCACCAATTTTGCCTATGCCTATGCCTATGCCATTGCCACTAACCTTGTTTTTTGCACCGTACATCAGAACTAAACGCTCCAAGGGACGGATAAATCAATGTTGAAACCAATATATTTTTGTTAAAAGCTCCTGCCGACGATGCGCTATTTTACAGACTTTGGCATTTGAGTCACGTTAAAGCCCCTAATTCCTCGCAATTAGACTCCGTAACTTGCGTGATTTCTCCTTTTCTCTTCATTTCAGTTTCGTTACTTTCGCTCCCCTTTATTACAGCTTGGGGAGTTAAATGCTATGTCGTGTCTTTTCAGTTAACTTATTAAAATTAGTCGGTTGGGTTGGGTGCCATTGGACAGTTCGTGTTCTCTCTCCGTCATTACAAATCCAAACTTTGGTTGGTTGAGCAAAACTCTCTCCTTTTAATCCAACCTTTATTATGGAAATGATTAATGAGCGAGGTTCTGCCTTTTTGCATTCCACTAAATCATTCTTTAATGCGTTCATAACGACTCCTCGACCAAACGTACTAAATAGGATTGCTTTATTGATATCTCTATACGCGTGATGCCTTAAAAGTATATTTCTATAGCGTAAGTTGCCTTAAAAGTTTAGAAGCATGTGTAACTATACCACTAGATATAAATATGACTGAATTAGAATATTTGAATGTACTTTCAGATATAAACGTGCGAAAGATATTTAATATTTTATAAAATTAATTCGTCATTATCCTTATAATGAAGGATACTAATGACCTTTGATAGGTCCACCACTCTGATATAGTAAAGATTTATAAATTATGTAACTTGATTGTTGTAATTCTAACATATATGTAAGGAAGGTAATCAGTATGTAGACTCGCTAGCTAATTATGCAGACAGGTTCGAGCTAGGAGTCGCTACTTTTGAGCTCCCACTTAGGAGATACCTATCAATACTCTTAGAGAATATGTGGGGGGCTTGTCACCCTAGATTTACCATGTAATTTGTATTATTTTTCTTTCCTTTAAAATTTAAAAAAAGATTTATAAATTAAAATTATTTAAAGAATACCAAATCTTCTTGCACTTGTATCCCAGTGAAACCTGAACCTAGAAAGGCGCATAATTTCCACTTGTCACGGCAGTAGCCACTTTCACCGAAGCTTTCACCTCCGTCATATTGGTGAAGTAAACAAAAGTTATAATATTGTTCAGCTTCTCCCTTAATCCAACATTTATAGCATTCATAAAACTTACATCACTTGTAAAAAACACCAACACTTACAAATTAAAAGTAAGGCAAGGCCAAATAAAGTAAACAATCACACATGAAAGACAGATACTTAGCTCAGTCGGTTGCTTTGAATTAGTGAACTACAACTTGGCATCCTCGGTAAATCTCTGCAAGAAGGCTTTATGAGACAAAACTAGAATCAACATGCTGGGAAATCAACCCCAACAACCAACATGAAGTTCAACTTATGTGGCAGATCATGTCTAACACTGTTAACTATAGAAAATTTTACTATTTTTAATAATCCTCATTAATATTATAAAATAAAAATTAAACATTTAAATAAAAGAGAGTGTGGTAAATAGACACAAAACCGATTTATAGTGATTTGATCAATCATTATTTATCCTACATTAATCTTTACAATCGTCTTATTTTGTCATGGTGAAAGGGAATCTTTTACAACTCTTGTTCATAATCAAGAAGAATTACAATGTGTATCCCATCAATTTCCCCAATTGAAACAATGTAACAACCATATACAACTCAGAACCTTCATTTCTTAGTCACACTAGTGAACTAGGACTTAAATATGTTATGAAAACATATGCATTTTCTAGCCCGTCAAAATTCTTAGCAACTATATAGTATGCCAAAGTTCTTCTCACAACTTAGTTGTAGTCTATTTATAACCAAAACCAACTTCAATAATCATTAGATATACTACCTAGTTTTTGGACACGATCGATTAGCCAATCACCTATCTTCAACAATTCGAATGTAGCAACTAGTTTTACCACTAGTCAAATAAAAAGTGTCCTCCGAATAACTTTTTCAATCCACCATTAACTAGCTGACCTAAAAGCCTTTAATTAGTTAGTGGTATACTAGTTAACCTAATGGCTAACTAATGGTCTAGCTTGTCATAAATTACTTATTATGTTTCTTTTTAACACTTTATCTGACCAGCTTGTCAAAACTTTTGGGCTAGTTGAACACCTGAAAAATAAATTTGAAAACTTTAACTTCCAAATATCTTCAAAAGCAAAACAAAACTATTCAGAAAACATGATTCAAAATCATTTCAAAAGTTTTACCAAATTTTGTTTGAAGATATGGAAGTTTTCTTTAAAGTTCAAAATAAGTTTCCTCTTGATTATATCTTGAGATGCTTGATTCCCCGTTATTGTTATTTCTTCACTTAAAACTCTTTGAAACTCCCTTGAATTGCATATGTTCTTCGCTTTGCTTTTTTCTTTGTCTTTTGATTGCTAAATTGATTCAATTGGTTCCTTCACTTAATATACCCTCTTTCATTTAGCTAAATCTTTCACATATTGTCTAAATCATTGAAAATTTACATTTCTTATATTACTAGATATAAAAATATGAGAAGAAACATGATTCTTTTAATCATCAAAATCATTGGTTGAAACCTCGCTTAGTCCAATAATCTACACCTTTTTAATGAAAAAAATATTTTGGTGATATTGGGAAAAAAAAAAGACATTGAGTAAGCTCCCCCAATATTACAACATTATGTAATGCATGCCCCCTCTAAATTCATATGTCATTAAATAAAAATGATCAAATTTCAATATCATCACTTCTAAAGTAAATCACTTGTTAGTATAGTCTTTACATACAATATACAAAATGCCCAAGAAGGGGGGTTGAATTGTGTATCTTTTTCGTGAATACAAGTCCCTTTGATATGTCTTTGAAAACTAACTGTTTCAAAGTTATTAAGTGAATTTCACAATGTTTATATGAAAATATCTTCGTGATTAAATCGCAAATAACTTCTATATGCTTGTATAGGAACAATAGAAATAAAAGTAGAGAGTTAGAAGTTAGACACGACGATTTTATCCTGGTTCACCCCAAACCTTAGGCTGCGTCCAGTCCTCATAATTCTTCTGAGATTTCACTATACTTCTCGAAATGTACAATTATTCTTTCTCTACAGAGCCTCTTCAGGTCTCTTACACCAAGTATTATTTTCACTCTTTTAGCCTCTTCAGGCTCTCAGCTTTTCCTTTCTCTCACTAGAAAGATGTTGCGAGCTTTTTGTTACAGTAAAGATAGCTTTCATATTTTGCACAATGAATACAGAATTTTGCTAAGGTTAAAAACACTTGTTCAACAACAACTTGTTCAGTCTTCGACTATGACTTATATTTATAGCCTTCGTCTTCAACTGCTTCTTGATAACTGTTTCTTATTTCTTGTAGAAACCGTTATTCAGTTGAGTTCTGTAACTAACTCTAACTGACTAACCGTCCAACGTGCTATCGTGTCTTCGTCTTCGTATCGTCTGTGTTTTTACTCTTCCTCTATGTTTTCTGCCTTCTGTGTTTTGCTTCACGCTTAACACACTTATCAGAATAGTTCATTTGTTTCTAATATTATTATTATTTGATTGTCATCAAAATTATTAAACATGAAATCATTTTGACTTAACAATCTCCCCCTTTTTGATGATAACAAATAATCATAATTTTAGAAAGATAATCGAGTATTATTTATATACTGAGTAAGAAGATATACAATTGTGAAAATTGTAAGTAAGCAATACTATCTTCTTTTTCTTTTCTGTGGTCCCCCCATGTACTTTCTTCTTTCTTCTGCTCTTATCCTATCTTTCTTTTCTTCTTTTATTCTCCTCTTCTCCCCCTATTTATTATTAATCAAAAATCGTGATCGAAGATGCTTCAAGATTTCAAAGGACATTCATTGCATATTAGTGCGAAGTAACTTGAGGTCTTCTTCCATAGGAAACTCGTAAATGAGCTACTTCCTCATGTAAGTCACCCACTGAGCCACACAGATCATTAACCTTGTCATGCATTTCTTCAATTTCCTTGACCAAGGCATCATGACTCCTCTGCTGTATGTGACTAACTTCTTCCAAACCAATAGTAAAATCATGTTGCGGTGTTCTTGGTGGAAGGAAGTTTGTAGCAATAAATGGTTCTGAAGGTAAGATATCCAATTCAATGATTGTGAAAGCAGGAGGTTTGAACGATAGGTTTCCTTTAGGGATATCAAGATCATCAGGTCTAGGTAGCTTTGGAACTGGTTTTCCAAGAAGGTGTAGTATATCTTTAATTGAAGGTATAGAGCTCAAAGGTCTAAGTGCATGATTAGGTACACAAGAGTCTCTGTGTTGAAATTAATACCTCCAATTCTGATGGTTCTATACTACCCTTCTGTTATTCTACCAACTACCTGAGAAGTTTCATTTGTGGTGAAGTGGCCACACTGACGTCCTGATGCTTTTGAGATATGCTGTGAGACATAGATTCCTCTCGGTTGAGCTGCATAACATGCCTCATCTATGTTCCTCATTTCTGCTTCGATCTGATCTTCTGTCAGATCACCTGTAATTCCTTCTGGATTCATTTTTTTCTTCCCTTTATCTTCATTTCGTACAATTGAAGGTCTTGGTTATATGTCTGGTACAATTTTGATCACTGTTCTTTTTGTAGTTAGGTAAATAGTATACCTCTCCTTTGTCATCTATATAACTTTTTCTCTCCATGATTTAACAGATGTATTGATCGACTATTTACCACTATTGGTTCGAATTGTACCTTGACCAACCTTCTCAAGGGTTCTCTTATAATTATTGAGCTTCTACTCCTGACAGCTACAACTTCTTCAATCACCTTCAGTTTCAAATCCTCTGTTCTCATAGGTTGAGAAGGATTAACCTGTGCTGAACTGTGTTCAACTGACTTTTTCTTTTGTTGAACATCAGTTGGAGCACTCTTTTTCTGACTGATTTTTTGCTTCTTACTTTTTTCTACCAACCTAGAACGAGTTTTTTTGTTGAGGTTGAGGTTTCTTTCTCTTAAACACCAACTTCCTTTTAATTTCTTTTTCTTTAGTCAATTTTGCTAGCTCCTCTTGGAAAATTGAGACTAAAGATCTAGTTGTCTGTGCTGTTTTCTTTCCATAATTTCCACCATGAGTCAAACCTTTCCCTTTCTTCTTTTCCTGTTGTCGTAGGGTTAATAGTCTTGGTTGTTTGGGTTTTTTGGAATGAAGTGCCTCCCCCTTTCTCTTCAGAGAAACTTGTCTTTCAGACTGTTGCACAAGGCTTTCTTCTCTTTGAGAAATTGTCCTAACTTTCATTGATTCATCTGACGGTTTCTTCTTTTCTTCTGTAGACATTCTTCCAGTAGATTGAGATTTTGTTTTCCTTGTGGGAGTTACCGTTTTACTCAAACTGCGTTTGATAGCACGCTCCCCCTCAATCCTTGCTTTCGCCCTAGAATCTGTATCCTCCTTTTCTTGATTCTTCAAGCCCATTTTACTGACAGTTGTCGCGTTAATGACGCTTTCAATGTTCATCTTCATTTTGTTTCCTCTCTCAAGAAAAATTTCAGAATCTCTGAAGATTTTTGTCAGCAGCATACCATACGGTAGGGCATTAGAGTCTCTCTTTGACTTCACCATGTAATTGAGGATTAGGTGTGGAAGATTTATGGGCTGGTGGTTGAGTAGATGGAACAGGCATTGCTCATCTATCATCGTCACCACATTCTTCGATCCTGTTTTTGGTAGAATACAATGGAAGAGTAGCGCATGTAGAACCCTAGCCTTTGGCACGAGAGTTGAGGCCTTCTTCTCCTTTGGGTCACTACATCTATAGAGTTGTCTATTGATATGTGCCTTCTCTATACTGGCTTGAGTCATCCATCTTGTTTTATGAGCGACCTTCTCTCCAACACATGGACATTCACTAGCTTTCGCGATTGACTCCAGTGTTACAATGACCGACAATCTATCCACCACTAATACTAAAGTATCGCCTACTACTTTTGCATTCTTCTGGAACTCATATACTTCATTCAAGTAAACTGTTTCACGGACCTGAAAGAAGTTCTTCCATCCAGCTATATCAATCTCTGGTTCGATGTCCATCTAGTTCTTCTTCAAGGAATTGAAATCAATGTGTCTTCCATAAGTCATTGATTGGGCCATTTTTAGCTGTAGTCAACAAAAACTAAACACACAAATGTATTTCTCAAAGTGATGATGTTAGTTTCTGAAGTTGAGAGTGTGAGCAAAGAGAACTTGATATCAAAAACAGAGTAATGAAATGTTTTGTTGAGAGTTCTGTAAAAGTTGATTTCAGGGTATTTCAAGAGTATTCTAGAGTAGGTGATATTCTCAAGGCTTTGAGAAGATTTATCTCCAAAACTTTCTCATGAAAGAAATTACCATCTGTAACTTACTGTTATTGTTACCTTGAAATCTTACGACTTTTTATCTTCTTAACTAAGAAGATCATCTGGGTCATGACGTGTTAGACGATTGGTTACTTAACACTACCATATTCAAGTTTCTTCTTATTTCTTTGAATCTTTCTTCACTCAACGACTTAGTGAAGATATCTGCCCATTGGTAATTCATCTCAACAAACTGTAGACTAACGATCTTCCTCTGTACGTAGTCTCGTAGGAAATGATGTCTAATTTCGATATGCTTTACCCTCGAGTGTTGTATTGGATTCTTCGATAGGTTGATAGCACTTGTGTTGTCACAGAATATTGGGATCTGTTCTTCTTGTATTGAATAATCTTCTAACTGGTATTTGATCCACAACGTCTGTGACCAACAACTAGCAATTGAGCTTTGCCTCTTACTTGACCAAGAAACTAGGTTGTGGCCAAGAAAGTGACAGCCTCCACTCATACTCTTCCTATCAATCCTATTTCCAGCGTAATCAGCATCACAATAGAAAATTAACCTGAAATCTTTACCTTTCCCATACATCAAGCAAAGATTAGTAGAACCTGATAGATATCTCAAAATTCTTTTGACAGCAAAATAGTGAGATTCTCTAGGATTTGCTTGAAATCTTGCACACAAACAAACACTAAACAAAATATCAGGTCTCCTTGCTGTAAGGTAAAGTAAAGAACCAATGATTCCTCTAAAAAGGGTTTGATCAACCTTCTTACCTGCTTCATCCTTAGATAAAAGGTTTGAAGGATGCATAGGGGTTATCATACGTTTTACTTTTTCCACTCCATAGTTAACCAATAGTTCTTTGATATATTTCTGTTGATGAATAAAAATATTTTTTTCGGTTTGCTTAACTTGTAACCCAAGAAATAATTTTAATTCACCCATCTTACTTGTAACCCAAGAAATAATTTTAATTCTTAATGCATTTTCTAAATAGCGTCTTATCTATATGTCCTCTACTAAAATCATTCTCAATTAGAAAAGAACTTAGACGATCATACCAAGCTCGAGAAGCTTGTTTCAATCCATACAAAGCTTTATGAAGTCTATAGATACAGTCTGGTTTCTTAGAATCTTCGAAACTAGGAGGTTGCTTTACATAAACCTCTTCATCTATAAAACCATTCAAAAATGAACTTTTCACATCCATTTGAAATAGATTTATATCAAGACAAACATCATATGCAAGCAAGATCCTAATAGCTTCTACTCTAGCTACAGGAGCATAAGTTTCATTATAGTCTATTCCTTCCTGTTGATTATAGCCTTGAGCTACTAATCTAGCTT
>JAOTAX010000008.1:31497470-31508700 GCA_025629825.1 Erythroxylum guanchezii | reverse complement strand
CACAAAATCAAGCATTAAGAGTCAAAAAGTATATTAAAAGCTATGAAAGTGTAGCTAATTTATATGATAAACTTGGGCTCCACCAGTCATCTACAATCAAAGGAAGGCTGAACGAATAGTTCTCAATGAAGGATTTAAGAGAGGCTAACTATGTTCTAGGGATCAAGCTTATAAGGGATCATAAGAACAAACAGATAGTCTTGTCTTACTTAACCTACATTGAGAACATGCTCAATAAGTTTGCCATGCAGGATTCCAAAAGGGGTTTCACACCTACTAGACATGGAATCAAACCATCAAAGGAGCAAGCACCTAAGAACCAAGAGGAGGTCGAACGCATAAATAACATTCCATATGCTTCGGCGGTTGGAAGTTTAATGTATGCTATATTTTGCACTAGACTGGATATCTGTTACACAGTGGGACTGGTAAGTAGATTCCAATCCAATCCAAGAATGGAGCATTAAACTGTGATTAAGTGCATACTGAAGTATCTCTGTATGACGAAGAACTTAATGCTTGTTTACTCTAAAAGTAACCTTATTTTGACAGGATATATAGAATCCAGTTTCCAATCAGATGTTGATGCAAGGAAATCAACCTCTAGGTCTATATTTATTTTAGGAGGTGGAGCCATAGTCTTGAGGAGTGTCAAGCAATCTTGTGTTGCTGATTCGATTATGGAGGCTGAGTATGTTGTTGTTTGTGAAGCAGCAAAAGAAGCAGTCTGGCTCCACAAGTTCCTAAATGATTTGGAGGTAGTTCTTGAGGCAGAAAAAGCCATTACACTTATTGTGATAATAGTGGAGCAGTGGCTAATTCTAAAAGACCTTGGAACCATAAAGTTGCCAAACACATTGATAGAAAGTATCATCTCATAAGGGAGATAATACAATGTGGTGGAGCGAATGTGGTAAAGTTTCCCACAAAGCAAAACCTTGTTGATTCATTTACAAAGATGCTATCTCAAAAGAGTTTTGAGGGTCACCTAAAAGGGATGGGAATAAGGGATATGTCAAACTTGCTTTAGGGAAAGTGGGAGATTATTGGGGTTATGTAAATATAGTTCCCAAAAAAGCAAATGTATTTACATATAACTTAATCTTCTTCCAGTTATTTTGTAAACAAAATATTTATTATTAATAAAACAAAGTTTGTGTTTATTTGTATGAGCATTATATATATAGTCATAAGGTACCTAGATTCTGTTGTAAGTAGTATACATATACATGGAGATGTATGGGAAACATGTATATTATTAAAATCTAAGTTAGTTGATTCACAGTTGAATAATCAAGTTGGTCGACTAATTATGGTTTAGACTGTAGTGTTGCGATTTATCTTCGTGTAAGTAAAGGATTTTACATCAAGAGAATGATGATTTTCTTATCATGATAGTAGTTGAGTATTGATAATGGCACTATTAAATGAAACTAGAATCATGTATGTTTTTAAATATTAAAGTAGCTCGTTTATGTAATCTTAAAACATACACTTTAGAATTATTTTATTACGAACCACAATCTTGATGAGTTGTGAACTCATGTATGTTTCATTATGATTCTTGATATGATCGGAATGGATTTTTACAGAGTATCAATCTAGTGTTTGCAGGTTGGAATTATTAATTGAAACATGTATTAGGGAACATTCACTCAAATAAAAAGTTTACAATGATATCATCACTGTTGGATGTTTTACGGAGATTGGTGATTAAACTGCTACCAGTATTTTGATGGACTAGCTACCCATCAAGTCTTAACACCAAGATGAGATCTTGTATGTTAATAACCATATAGAGTGAAGTGAGAGATCTAGAAGGAAAATCCAATTAAGGACAAAACGGTAATTTTACCCTTTATTGTGCGGATAGCTATAATATGGATCATAATAGAGTTTGTAATTGGGCATCTAATTTGAAACATGTGTTCTCATAATATTTAGTAACTCAAGAGTTCAGCTAATTGTCTTTAGTGGAATGACATTTGGTTAATAAGTTGCAATTAAGTCTAATGAGATTGAATTAATTCCTGGCTTATTAGAGCTTGAATTATATAAGTTCAATTAGATTCCCCACTTGGCTTCTTGGAAAGGTTATCAAGCAAAGTAAGAAAAATAAATAGAAGTTAGTGGAAAGAAAATAAAAAAGGGAAACGACCGAATTAGATTCGGAATAATAAGACCGGAACAATGTAATTAAGAATTAATTAAATTGGGTTTTTAGCCTATGATTAAATATTGGGCTTACACTAATTAGATGTTAATTAGAAGCCCAAAATGAACATTTAATATTGGGCCAGATTTTGGTTTGATTTGATTAATGAGATTAATTAAATTGACACAATATTTATAAAGAAAAAATCATGTCAAAACCGAAATCGACAATGATGTAGATTTCAGTTTTATATAGCTAAATGGACAGCTACACATTTAGCATTGAATTGCTAAATATAAGGTGGATTTTTATCATGATTAATCATCATTAAATGGTTTAATGGTTGTCATTTAATGTTAGAATGTAGAGAAACATTTGGACCTTTTAGCATTCATTTGATTAAAGAAGGAAGGAGTGCATTTGTTGCTCTCTCTCTCCGTCCTTTCATCATATAACTGAGAGTGTCTTATTTTTTGTTTTTTTTGGTCTTATTTTGGTTCTTTCAACTAGTTGATCATAAAAGGAAAAGCTTTACAATATTTCTTCTCCTTTCCTACCAAAGGATCTTGTTAACCAAGTTGTCCAAGAAGAACAAGTGGTAGATCGGATATGTTGACGATACAATAGCTAGGACAGGATACAATAGCGAGGAGTCAAGGCTGTAGCAAAGGAGTCATTAAAATTTCGATCATGTTCTTATGCTATTTATTTTTCTAATATCGTATTATGTATGGATTAAAACATGTTGATTTGTTTATCATACTTCTGCTATGTTTTGATTTCGGAAAAAGTTTTTGAAATCTACAGTTTAGCCAAATCCAGTCTGATATTATTTTTGATCCAACAAAAGCCCCTCTTAGGAACTTTATGAGCTATCCTTTTCACTCCAAACTGTCCTTTGTAGGTGTACGAATGGCAGAAGGCTAAGATTACTGATGATTTATTTTTTGGTACACACCTCTTGACAACTTGATTTGTGCAGTGCCTCAAAAAATACATGTCATCCCATAAGTAATGCTTAGCTTCACTTCATAGCTTGTCCTTCTAAGCCTTTGACAAACTGACAGGTAATTCATTAGTAACTAAAAAATTGACAATGTCTGTATACCATGGTGGTGTTGCATCGGCAAAAAATAATTGCTCATGTAAAAAGGTTTCTCACAGAGGGATACCATCTTCTTCCTTTATCAAACAACAGAGATGGTCCATCACCACGTTTTCTTCCCCCTTCTTATCTCTGATCTCAAAGTTGCATTCGTAAAGGAGGAGAATTCATCTGATCAGCCTCAGTTTTGCTTCTTTCTTTGTGAGTAAGTATTGTAAAGCTACATGGTTAGAATAAACAATCGCTTTAGCACTAAGTAAATACGATTGAAATTTTTCCAAGGAAAAAACCACAGATGACAATTCTTTTTCAATAGTGGAATAATTCAATTGAGCTGGGTTAAGAGCCTTTGAAGCATATTAATTGGCATGAAAGCTTTTCCCACTCTTTGTCCGAGAACCATCCCCATTGTATAATCGCTTGCATCACACATGATCTTGAATGGAAGGTTCTAATTTGGCAGTTGAATCACCGGTGGGGATGTCAGAAGCTCCTTAAGTTTGTTGAATGCTTCCTTGCACTTCTCCTCGAACTCACTAAAATCATCCATGAATACGTCAATAATCTTCTCAACATATTCAGAAAAAATGGTTACCATACACCTTTGGAACGTGATGAGTGCGTTACATTATCTGAATGGCATCCTTTAATAACCAAACATATCGAATGGGCATGTAAATGTGGTCTTCTCCTGATCTTCCGGTATGATTAGGATCTGAAAATTACCTAAAAAGCAATAATAGTCATAGCCAGCCAATCTCTCAAGTATCTGATCAATATAAAGAAGGGGCAAGTAGTCTTTACGAGTAGCAGAATTTAACTTTCTATAATTTATAAATACTTGCCACCCGATTTGCAATCAGGTAGGAACCAACTCACCTTCCTGGTTTGTCATAATGGTGATTCCAAGTTTCTTTGGAACCACCTGGATAGGACTTACCTACTTACTATTGGAGACTAGGTAGATCACCGCAGCATTGAGAAGCTTCAACACCTCCTTCTTCACAACTTCCATCATTGGAGGATTTAGTCTATGGTGAGCTTGCCTTGTAGCTTTTGCATCTTCCTCCAACAAAGTGCAGTGCATGTATATGGAAGGGCTTATCCCTTGGATATCTACGATAGTCCACCCGATGGCCTTTTTGTGCTCTCTTAGCATTCGATCTAGCCTCTCCTCTTGATTTGAAATTAACCCCTTCAAAATGATAATTGGGAGAGTCTACTTATCTCTAAAATAGGCATACTTCAGGTTTATAGGGAGTGGCTTCAATTCCAATTCCGGTTCCTGCACATTAGACGTTAATAACTTCTGGTGAGCTTCAAGTAGCTGTATAGAATTCAAATCATACCTTTTTGGAGAGTTTTCTAATGATTCCAAAGCAGTTGTCATTTCCTTAAGCTCTTCTCCCATCTCAACATCAATGTTGGCTTCTACTTCCATAGCCTTAGTTAAATCCATTTCCAAATGATCCTTGTAACTTAATTGAAACATTTCCTGTACCAAAGGGTCAATCACATCAATAGAAAAAACATGGTGATCATCAGGAGGATGTTTTATGGCATCAAAAATATTGAAATGAATCACTTGCCCATTAAATTCCATTGTGAGGGGTGGCCTCACAAACATCTGTCCTAGTTTGAGCTATATTAAGAAATGGTTTCCCTAACAAGATATCGGATTACATGAGGTGTCATCATTCATATTCACAACATAGAAATCTGCAGGAAAGACTAACTTATTCACTTCCACCAAAACATAACCATACCATCAGGATAAGCATTAGTGTGGTTAGCTAGTTGTAGGATTACATTTGTTTCTTTCAATGGAACCAAATTCAAATAAGTATAAATCGAATGAGGCATCACATTAATATAAGCACCCAAATCTAATATAGCTCTAATGATCACAGTATTACCAATTTTGCAAGGAATGGTAAACATAGCTAGATCTCGTTGTTTTGGAGGCATCTTCTTTCTAAATATCACAGCCATTCTCACTAATCATCACTTTCTCATCACCCCTTAGTTTCCTCTTATGTGTACATAGTTCTTTGAGGAATTTGGCATACCTTGGTACTTGCTAGATGGATGAGAAGTTGCTTCAGTATGTTGAGTTGCGAACAACCGACACATAACTTCTTGAACTGCTCTTAGTACTCGTTAAGAGATTCTCCATTATGTTGCTTGAAACCACATATCACCTTTCAAATACTTGTCATCTTTGAGGCTGAAAAATGTTTGTTCAAGAATAACCTCCTGATCTCTAGCCATAAAAACATACGCCTCTAGCCAGTAATTCAAATAGCCAACCCTTCACTGCAACCTTGAGTGAGAACGGGAAGGCTCTCAATATGATCTACTCGTCAGTCACCTCAAAAGGCTTCATACATAAACAAGCCACATCGAGCTCCTTAAGATGCTTATATGCATCCTCATCTGTAAGACCATGAAAGTTCGGCAATAAATGAATTAATCCAAATTGTAACTTAAAGATAATATGTTCGGCAAAATTAAAAAATGTTATGCATAATGGTCTTTGAGTTAAATCGGGTGAAGCCAACTCCCTCAATGTCCTCAGATTTGCCATCGTCTCTTCAGATTTTGCTTCTGATTCTTTTACCAAAATTGACCTTGCTTCGCTACCCAATCTCCGTAATGTTCTCTCGATCTCTAGATCAAGTTACTACCATACACTAAAACTCACAAACTTTTAAAATTAACAAATAACTAGAAGAAACAAATATATTTACAAAACACCAACTAAAATCAAATACGAAAATTAAACTACAACACTCCCTGACAATGACACAAAAATTTGACAGTGTATGTTGAGTGCACTATAAAATTTACCTAACTTTGTACTCTAAAATTTGTAGTTATGATAAGTCGGGATCAAATCCACAAGGAATGTTTGGTTAATTTTCGTAACAAAATTAATTGATGCAAGGAAAATATAAAATGGGGGTTTTGAATTTTAATCAATTTAGAAAATAAAATCAAAGTAAACTATGAAAAACAAATTAAAACAAGTAATGAAAAAATAATTAAAGCATCAACTATGAATAAGGTCTAGTTCTAGGTTCAATCTCGGCCTAAACACAATCAAGCATATTCCATCACCCTAATGTCTTTACAACTCTCTCCGGACTATTGATCTGAGACTAATAGAATGCTCTACTAATCTCAGCTTTCCCTTAGCTTGTGTTTAATCAAGACACGATCATTAATTAAACCTAACTACCGAATAACCTAGTATACGATCTCTAGATCTAATTTGGCAGCTGCATTACGAAGTGGAAAATGATCAATATAGGTAGTAACTTCATACACTAGGGTTATCTAACCTAAGTTATGTTGCTCCTAACGATACGAGATCATTAAATGCTACTAACAAACATTAAAAGTAACGATTACAGATTAGAATTAATGTTATAGCAACATGTTTGAAATAGACAATTAAAATAATGTGTTAAGATCATCCATCCCAAAACCCGATCAAATCACCACAATCAACGTAACAATCTAAACAAAAATAGCATGTTAATATAACAAAATGCCTTAATCGTGACTCAACATTGACATCCCGTTAGAACTGGTGTAGAAGCTTAACCCTCCATCTCCATCCTCAAGCTCTCAGCATCGACTTTAACCTCTATTGCCACTGTTAGAGCTGAAAAAGGATGAAAGAATGAAGAACGAAGAGAAACAATGCTTGCAGCTCTCTCTTCTCTCTAATGACCTTCCTTTTCTTTTTTTCCTCCTTTGTGTCATCACCTATTCCTTATGTAGTAAAAAAAACTAGGCTTAAAAATTAGGACGCCTGGCCATATTTTTTAACAGTTGGTCTTCTCACACCCGTAAGTGGCCTCTCACGAGTATGAGAAGGCCTCACAGGTAAGTCACGCCCGTGACTTACTTCTTATGGCCGTGAAAAGCACTTCACCTGTTAAACCCATCTTTGTTTCTTTATTCAAAGTATAGCCATCCACCTTTGTCTTCTTATACAGTAAACGTTGGTGGATTAAAAGGACAGCTAGTTGTAAGCATAAGAATCCATGAGAAGTAATTAGAAGATCACTTCATAGTGAAAAACATTTGGTCACCTTGCGTAGGAGTTGTTGCGTGCATGCATGGACTTTAATGTGAAAAGTAGCTGGCTGGGTATAACCACGAGATTTCACTTGAGATTCTGACGTTGGTGTGAGAAGTAGCTAGCTGGGTGTAAGCATGATAGTTCACTTAAAATTCTTTGTCCCTTCTTTCAATCCTCTTCTTGTTCTTGCTCTATGAATCAATATATTATAGACATTGAGAAGATGGCTTTAGTGATCATACTTTCGACTCACTTTAGATCTTTTACTTCCGAAATGTACCTATAATCAAATATAAGTTAAAGTGAGTATCCTAAGCATTTCTAAGGCATTAATCAATAAGTGTAGCATATCAAATTAATCAAAATTTAAACACATATCAAGTTCATATATTAATTTGATCATATTTAAATTAAAAATATAATTTACTACAAATTTACAATTAAGAATAATTTAATATATTACTAATTTGTAATTTATTTGAATGTAGTAGAAGAAGTTGATGCAAATATTTTAGATGAAAGTGTAGTTTACGAGTCTTTAAAATCAAAGCTAAATCAAGAAATATACGACTTCTCTCTACTGATTTTACCTCTGCCTTCTCTAATAAGTTTACCTTACTACCCCTGTTTCTTTACATTTTAGGTTTAATCTATCCTGTAATATTCTACCGCTATTGTTTTGGTCAATCAAACTAATGTTGTCTTACTAGGCTCTACCTAGATGAAAGGCCTTACTAAGGACAGGAAAACCACTATCGAGAGGGGTGAGCCATCAGGAGAGAAGGATAACTTCCCTATACTATCTCGAGACAACTTGCTATATACCTTAGTAGATCTTGCTAAAATAAAGAGGCTAAACCTTAAGCAAACTTTCATGGAGCAAAAAGGGGCTAACTCGTGCAACCTTGGAGCTTGGAAGAATTAAGTTATTCTCCCATCATAAAAAAGGGGAGCTCAATGTAACATCCCATCCCCATATTAAGAGCTAAGACCCGAAATTTCAGTTCATGTTAGCTCAAAGAGAGACTAGGGAAATGAATTTTTCTTGCTCATGAATAATGTTAGCATCTATGCAAATAAAGATTGAATGTTGCACATAAAAAAAGTGGTATATGCATTCATTGACAACTGCGGGTATAATTGATGTTAAATGTGATTTTATTGAAAATGAGAAGTAGAGGAATAAGAAAGAGTGATTTTGGTAGAGTTGTGATAAGGAAAGAGTTGGAAACAAATTTGGTAGTGATCTGGAAAATGTTCACTAAGTGTGCTTCAGTTTTTTTAGCCACAACATTTTCTATAGTTGTCCAAATGAGATGATTCTTAATTTGGATTAAAGTAGAGATATATGGCTACAATTCTTATGAAGACATCGAATTTCAATTCTATCTCTAAGAGTCTCAAAATTTCATGAAGTTGAGAACTGTGTGCAGTACTTTGGGAGCTGAATGTAAAATTCTTGTTCTGACTTCGGGAGAACTGGATTAATCTCGATAGATTTTGGCAAAGTTACCTTCTTGAAAGTTATAGATCTTTCTTTTATCTTTCCAACGACATATAGTATGGAATATTTGGACATTGGAGTCAAAAGTTATGATCTTTATAAGCGGAGATGTTCTGGAGAGTGAAAAGTAAGAAGAAGCAAAGTAAGACAAAGAAAAGTAAGACGAAGCAAAGTAAGACAAAACAAAATTAAGACGAAGCAAAAGTAACACGAAGCAAAGTAAGACGAAGCAAAGTAAGACGAAGCAAAAGCAAGACGAAGCAAAGTAAGACTATGCAAAAGCAAGACGAAGCAAAGTAAGGCGAAGCAAAAGTAAGATCAAGCAAAGTAAGACGAAGCAAAAGTAAGATGAAGCAAAAGTAAGACGAAGCAAAGTAAGACGATTGAGGATAAAAATAGATTGGGTTCTTTTGGTCATAACTTCTTCTCTTGACACCCAAATGATCTGATTCTTAAACCATTAGATTCATAAGACATTGCTCTACATCTCTACCAAAAATCACAGCCATTTGAAATGAAGTGAGAAAAACTGAATGAAAAACATGGGGTGCTTATAGTGTGTGTACTCCTAAATAATGTGAACTTGTGCTATTCAACTAAACATTCTTTAGTATTTTGATGATTTTGGGACCAGTAGAGCTTTAAATGAGATCATTTTTTGACTTGTGGTAAACTAGAAACATAAAGCTACAAATGGTATGAAGAAATTGAAATCTAATTCAAACCCTAAGACGTTTAAATTTTAGATGAAAGATGTACATAGTATACTATTTTGGACAAGGGCAATCCAAAAATGTTTTTTAAGTATATATTTTGAATCACTAAACCAAATTCAATAATTTTGATGGCATTAGAAACTTAAGAAAATGGGGGACATTTTTCGGGAAGAAAGTGTTATGTTAGAATGTTCAAGGGTACTATTGGCAAGGCACTTAAGTATAAAAGACATAAGTCATAAATGGAAGGGAAAATGGGACAATTCTCAATAATTAAGGCCATAATTGGAAGAAGAAGTGTTGTCTTGCTTCTAAATGAACAAGACAAATGTGAATGGAAGGATAAGCAACAGAGAATAACAAAAAATGAGTAAAAAGGAGAAACAGAGTTTGGTGGTTTGAGAGAAAAGAAGAGAGTTGAGCTAGGGTTTAATTCTTCTTTATCTTCAAGAAAGATTTTGAAGTTAATCAAGAAAAGAAAAAGAAAGAAGAAGGAAAGAGCTTCCATTTGAGCTAAAGATCTTTTCATTTGGTGAAGAATCAAGGTGAGAAATCTTTTGGATTTTTGGAAGCATTCTAGTTTATGGAGTTTAGAAAATGCTTGGGTTTAAATATTCTAGAATCAATTTTAGTGATTTTGCATGGTGGGATTTTTAAGTGGATTCCTGTTGAATGAGATTTGGTTTGTTTTAGGAAATCAAGAGAAGCCTATCAAAGAACAAGGGGATAGACAATCTTGACTTGGTGTTTTGTAAGCAAACTAGGTGGGTAATAGATTTATGGTTATTGTGTAAATGGGCGATGTGGCTAAGTGTGTATATGGGTGAATTTTTAAATTATGAACGAGAATTGGATATTATGAGATCAAGTGAGGTTAGAAAAGAGATGATGAGAAATTGAGTTATGATATAGAGTAACTAACTGTTTTTGAAGTGTGAGCTTATGAAAAGGGTAAAGACTAAAAAGGAGAATTTATAATGATCATGTACAAATGAAGTGTAAAGTTAAGTTCAATTATACATATATGAATTATTAAATGGGAATGAGCTTAATATGTGATCTAGAACATATACCGGGATTGTCATTGAACATGCATTGTGCATAGCTCATATAACTATTTGGGCATAAATGAGTTTTGTAACGGGTATGAATTGTGTATTACATAAATTATAATGTGCGGGTTAAACATCTGTATATAGGCACATCCAGAATTTGGGAGCAAATGCTATTTTGGAGCATACTATGAGTAGACCGAGATGGTCTCGCTTCATTGTTTGCTTTGTTTCATTTTGTATTAATTGACTACTAAATGTGATTGACTGTGTTGGTTTCCGGACAGGAGGTCTGATGATTGTGATGTTTGATTTCGATATTGAAGTGCTACTTGAATGTGAATTGGATGAACTCTATGTACTTCATGTGATTGTTAAATTTGTTAGGAATGTGTTTTTGCATATGAAGGAAAATGTGAATTCTCAACTTTAATGTTGAATGTCAGACTTGAAGTGAATCACACATTAATATACAGCTTAATAGTGATATTTAGATGCACGAGAAGGGGGGGTTGAATTGTGTATCTTTTTTTTTTGTTTAATCCCCTTCGTAAACGAATTAGTTAAAAGAAACTCTTTCTTTTTACAAGAACTACTAAAATTCA
>JAOTAX010000008.1:31478839-31495339 GCA_025629825.1 Erythroxylum guanchezii | reverse complement strand
TCACAACTCCGGTCCATCTCTGGAAGAGTTGATGTTGCAATTGCAGGAGAATACTTTACAATTCCAGAAGGATTGTGAGCAATTTCCAACAAACACATGTTCTAATGCCCAAGATCCGGAGAGCCAACATAATTCAGTTGTATATTTAGAAGAACTTGTTAATAATATGGCCGCTAACAATTTACAATTTCTATAGGATGTGCAGCAATTTCAACAGGATATGCAGCAAGAAATGCAAGAATTCCGACAAGAGACAAAAGCACACCAACAGAGGATGGAAAACCTAAAGGGTTAGATGGCAATAAGCGTTGATCAACTAGAATAGCAACGAGAAGAGGCGCAGCCATATCAACCTGAGGTGTATCCAATTAAAGTCTTTGCGGAAAATTTGCAAAATGATAAGGAGCTTGAGAATTTTGAGGTCAACCCTCAACAAATTGTTTGTGCCAAAGAATTGGAGAAGGACCCCGAAGTCGAAAAGGACACATCGTTTAGCTCAGAAGTAAGCACTGAGTCCGTAATTATTTTTGAGACTAACTCTTTACCTTTACATTACAGATTGGAGTTAAATGATAAAGAAAAAGGTGAAGAGACGGTTGAAACATTTCTAGAATGTATGGACTTAGTCGGAATTGAGAGTCTGAGGATAGGGAAGATGCTGAAGGAGGATGATGATCGACTAAGGCCCTATCCAGAACTACCTCACGTAGAGGAGCCACATGTGATATATGAAGATCACAATTTTGTCACGTGAGGAGAAAAAAGAGTCAAGCCAGCGACCCTAAACAAAGGCACTTCTTGAGAGGTAACCCAAGGGAAGTAAATTTCTTTTCCTTTATATTTCCACATTACTTTTTATATGCATGTGTGTTTTTTGAATTTGTTTGTTTTACTTGATTATAAGTTTTCAATTAAAATGAGAGAAAGAATAAAACAAATGAAACAAACATTTTCTCATTTTCTATTGCTTCTGGGATTATATAATCATGATTAAAGTGTGGATTGACTAGATAATTTCATAGCAACTTTAGCATGTACTTTTGCTCTTGTGATTGGTCGATATGCATTGTCTTTAGAAGAGTAGTGACTAATGATAGACAAATCCGGTAAGATGTTGAGCCTTATTAGACTAACACATCTATATCAGTCTCATTGTCTTTTGATAATGTGTAACCTTCATGACATGTATGTCTTGATTTTGCGTTGAATTTCTATTTGAGACCACATCTTTATCACATGTCTTAACATGGACATGATTAGGAATTCTTTTTTTTTCATAAAATACATTAGCCAAGTGACCTATCTTATTGACATGATTTTTCCCTTTATAAACCCCTTTGAGCTTTAGCCTTTATTTTTGTATAAACCACATTTTATGCTTTTAAACTTGACCAAATGTCGTACCTAAGTCATAAAGCTAGTGGAACATTTGTGATTGTTGGGTTCGTGGATGTACAAAATTCTAAGTGTGGGGGGTGTATATATGTGAGGGTTGGTTATAATCTTGGGATGTTATTTTATGTCTTATCATTGAAATTCCCATATTGATGTGGTTTATTTCATTTTTACAAGGAAAAGAAAGAAAGAAAAGAAAATGAAACAAAAGAAAGAAAAAAGAAAATAAAAAGAAAAATTGTTTAAAATAAATGTATCAAGGAAGAATTGCAAATGTGTTGAAAAGTGGTTTATGGTTTATGCATCTTCCTAGAGTTGTAATAGTTGTGTTATTTGAGTATGTTGAAGATGAGGTAAAGGTTGGCTTGGAAGGTTAACTCTTGTGATTTCATTGGCATAAATTGTATGAGTGATTCCTTCAGATTGATATATGTTTCATGTGGTTTGTGTGTGAGAGCTGAATGGGGTTGTGAAATGTAAATGTTGCAATTGTCATAACTGACGGTACTCAATTTTTGATTAGTGTTGCTTTGTTTCACTAGCTTTGATGGCTTTCATGCTACTTAACCCAAATATATCTCAACTCGCCTTTGCCCACATTACAACCCGAAAAAGTACTTTGATTCGTGATTTTGCATGTGAACATTAGTGGTGGAGAAATGAAATAATATGCAAAGTAGTGGATTGTCATGATCATGAATGGTATTGAGTGTACCCGTTGATATATTTTAGTTAAACACATTTTCCGAGTCTACTATTCGATTGCTCAGTTTTTGAAGGTATTAAATGTTGATTAATCGTAAGTAAAAGCTTGGAATGTTGATTTCTTGCTATGAATTTTGAAAGTTATCCATCTTTGTTTATGATTATATTGTCTTGGAAAATATGGGAATTGAGTAAATGTTTTGGGTCTTTGAGCTTAATTTTGATGTTTTGCCCGAGGATGGACAAAAACTAAGTGTGGGGGAAATTGATATGTGTTTAATTATTGATATATTTAATTATTTTCACTTAGCGATTAATGATACAAAAATGATTAAGATACTCACTTTAATTTATATTTGATTTTAGGTACAATTTGGAAGCAAAGAAATTAAAGTGAGTCAAAAACACCCTATTTGAGACATTTTTCGAAGATCAATACTCGTTTGTCTTCATGGAGTGGACAAGGAAAATTAAAAGACAAAAAATAGAGGGCAAAGAAGAAGAAAATTTTAATTGCAAGTTCAAAAAAAAAAAGAATGAACGTCTGTGCTTTCACGCAGTGTTGCGTATGCACGCAACGTGTGCGTTTAAGCAGCTGTGTAAAATGCACAGCACGCATGCACATATTGTGCATTTTAGAAGGCTGTCACACAGGCAGCCAAGGGAGAAGAACGACACATGAGAATAAAAGGCAGCAGGTAGCAGGCGATAGGCGCAAGAGGCTACAGCAGGTCCATCCATGCCAGCCAAAAACGATGACGCACAGCAAGGGGGCAGAACGTAAGTGACGGGGAAAAAAAGCAGCGGGCTTTAAAAAGGAAGACTAAAAATTAGCTACAGGGGTGCACAACAGAGAGAAAAAAAATTAGAGCTAGCGAGGAGCCATACGCGACGCAGGCACGCAGGCACAGGTGAGAGCTGCATCTTGGCTTGGCTAGTTGCGGGCGTCAGAGAAGGAGCACACGCAGAGGAGCAGAAGGTTTTTTAAGAGTGCAAAACTTAATTGTCAATTCGATGGAACAGTAGACACTACAATAACGCTACAGTAGGCACGAGCACAGTGAGCAGCCGCAGGAGGGAAGTAAGCACGCAGCAAAAGGATTTTTAGCTAGGGACATTATATAGGGTTGAAGTATTTTTTCGGGAAAGATCCGTGAAGAGCTAGATGTCCCGATACCGATTCAGAGGTAACATCGACGCCAATGACCCGGGTTAAGTATTTTTTATTATTTTGTTGTTTCTTTCTCTCATTAGAAATTGATTGTGTTATCCTATTTTAATTGATTTGGGTATTGTGTGTAAATAATTGGATTTTCATTATTATTCGGTTATTTGTGTACGAACCCATTGGATAATTTGATTTGATAATTTTAATGCATTCATTGAATTGCTAATTGCAAACCCACTGCTAGAATTTCTATATAATCCGTAAATGTTATGTTGAAATTCACGTGTAGCGACTAATGATTCGTAATCATTAGGGATAACTTGACCTAGGTTAAATGAGGCATCGTATGTGGTTGTTTCCTTGATTATTGGATTTTCCTAATTTGTAATGCTATTGTCTAATTAAATCTAGAGATCGCATCCTAGGTTATTCGGTGGTTAGGTTTAATTAACGATCGTATCTTGATTAAACAAAACCTAATGGAAAACTTGGGTTAATTTTTAACCTACGATTAATAATTTCGAGGAGAGGTTAAAGAAAAACAAATTAATGAAATATGCTTAATTAGGTTTAGGTCGAGATTGAGTCAAAGAACCGGGTCCCTACCAAATTCCCCACATTTATCATTTTTTATGCATATTTTATGTAATTTGTTTTTATTAGTTAGTTTTATTTTATTTTCTTCTCTGAAAAATCCAAACTCCCCCATTTAGTGTAAACACCAGTTAATTTCATTTCTTAAACTTCACACACACTCTCTGTGGGATCGACCTAGACTCGCCATTGCTATAGTAGTAGTCTAGTTATTTTATTTTGACTAGCGTAACGACGCGCGGTCATTAGCAAAATCAAGAAAAGAGGTAGCTGATCAAGAAATTTTTAAAACCTTCAAAAAAGTTGAAGTTAATATTCCTTTTTTTTAAGCAATAAAATAAATTCCCTGATATACAAAGTTCTTAAAAGAATTACACAGTAACAAGAGGTGTTTTAAGGAAAATGAAAAGGTAAGTATGGAAAAGAATGTGTCAACTGTGATTCAAAAGAAAATTCCTAAAAAATGTGAGGACCTTGGTATGTTCACTGTCCCTTGTAAGATAGGAGACATTAGTTTTGAAAGGTTTATGCTAGATTTAAGTGCCTCGATAAATGTTATGCCCAGATATATTTATGAGTCTTTTAAGTTAAGGTCCTTTAAGAAAGACAGGGTTAGTAATTCAGCTACCTAATAGATCCAACGTATATCCTGATGGTATACTTAAAGATGTTTTAGTGCAGATTAATTAGTTTATTTTTCCATTTAATTTTTATGTTCTAGATATAGGAGAAATTTTTGATCCATTAAAGGAAATACCAATACTATTAGGAAGACTCTTTCTTAAAATAGTAAGAACAAAGATAGATGTCCTCAAAGGTCACCTTAACATTAAATTCAATGGAGAGGTTATCAGGTTTAACATTTTTTATCCTATTCAATACCCTAATAACATCAATTATTTATGCTTTTTTGACACTGTGGATATTAACGATGAGATTGTACAGATGTCATCTGAGTCTACTAGAAGCAAAGGTGATAAAATGAATCAATTAGAGGGAATTAAGAGCATTGAGGAATCAATACAGATAGATAACTCCTCACGAAAGGATCAATCAGTACTTTTTATTCATTTACCTCTTACTGCTTCCAATTTAGTACCATCTGTAGTTCAAGCACCTGAATTAGAGTTGAAACCTCTTCCCACAAATCTTAAGTATGTTTTTCTAGGTGAGAATGCTACTTTTCCTATTATAATCTCGAATGTTTTAACTTTTTCACAAGAAGAGAAACTTTTACAAATATTAAAAGATCTTAAGGATGCCATAGGATAGAGATATAAAAGGGATTAGCCCAACTTTGTGTATACATAGTATCCTTCTAGAAGAAAATGCAAAACCCATCAAAGAAGCCCAACACAGGTTGAACCCACATGATGGAAATAGTAAAGAAGGAAATATTAAAGTGGTTAGATACAAGCATAATATACCCTATTTCAGATTCTAAATGGGTAAGCCCCATATATGTAGTACCTAAGAAAACAGGCATAATTATATTATAAAATAGCCAGGGTGAACTTATTCCTACTAGGATATCAAATGGGTCGAGAGTGTGTGTTGATTATTGAAAACTGAACCAAGCAACTATAAAAGATCATTACCCTTTACCTTTCATTGATCAAATGTTGGAAAAACTTACAAGACAATCTTACTTTTGCTTTTAAGATGGGTACTGAAGGTATTACATAGGTTGCTATATCATCTGAAGATTAAGATAAAATCACATTTACATTGCCTTTTCGTGCATTTGCATTTAGGAGAATGTCATTTGGACCTTCTAATGCTCCAAGTACTTTTCAAAGATGCATAATGAGCATTTTCTGATTTAATTGAGTATAAAATGGAAAATTTTTTAGATGACTTTATAGTGTTTGGTGATTCTTTTGATTTATGTCTCCTTAATCTTTTTATTGTTTTGCAAAGGTTCGTTAAGACTAATCTTGTTTTGAATTATGAAAAGTGTCATTTTATTGTAGAATAAGGTGTGGTTTTAGGGCACGGAGTACGTTCAAAAGGTTTAGAAATTGGCAAGGTAATGATAAAGACCACAAGTTCTCTTCTGTATCCTACGTGTGTGAGGGAAGTTAGATCATTTTTAGGCCATACTAGTTTTTATCATCATTTTTTCAAAAACAATTCTAAAATTGCATCTCCTTTGTGTTCATTACTTGCTAACTAACAACATGTTTCATACAACTTGATTGGAATTTACCATTTAAAATAATGTGTGATGCGAGTGATTAGGCAGTTGGAGCAATATTAGTTCAAAGGAAAGATAAATAGCCTTATGTAATATATTATGCAAATAAATCTTTGGATCCTGCTTAATGTAACTACACTACAATGGAAAAAGAAATGTTTTCTATTATGTTTGCGTTACAAATATTCTATTCATGCTTGTTGGGAACTAAAGTAATTTTTTTTCTTATATCATGTTGAACTTAAATAGTTCTTAAAACAGAAATAATCAAAGCCAAGGTTACAACAATGGATGTTCTTATTTTTAAATTTTGATTTGAAAATTGGAGATGAAAAAGGTGCAGAGAATCTAGTAGCAAATCACCTTAGTAGAATAATACCTAAAAAGGATTGGCCTATGATTTTTTAATTCTTTCTATATGAGCAACTTTACTCTTTGTTCATGGTAATTCACCTTGGTATGCAGATTGTAAATATTTAGTTCCTAGGTGATTTTCGAACGATTTAATAAGATCTTAAAAGGATAAAATAAAGGTTGAATCCAAATACCATTTTTGGGATGATCCTTATTTATAGAAAGCATGTTTTGATCAAATTTTTCATAGGTCTATTCCAAAAATAGAACATAAGTCTATTGTAACCTTTTTTCATTCTTTAGAAGGAGGTGGCCATTTTGGCCCTAAGAGGATAGCTCACAAGGTTCTAAGGAGTGGATTGTATTGGCCAACCACAAAAAATTGCATACTTATTTTGTTGGTCATGTTAAAAATGCCAGAAGATAGGGAACCTAACCACGAAATAGGAGATGCCTCAACACATTATTATGGTTTGTGAAATTTTTGATGTGTGGGGACTTGATTTCATATATTTATTCCCTTCATCTTTTGGTAATGTATATATTTTAATTATTGTAGACTACGTTTCAAAATGGATAGAAGTAAAGGCCACTAGATTGCATAATTCTAAGATAGTTATTGAGATTCTAAAAACTTTTTTTAAAATCAATTTGGTATACCTAGGGCTACTATCAATGATCGTGGCACTCATTTTTGTAACCACACTTTGGGGGTTCTTTTGGAAAAATATCATTTAACTCACCACGTCGCTACTGCATACCACCCACAGATAAGTGAACAAGCAGAAATATCAAACAAGGAGATTAAAACTATTTTGGAGATGATGATAAAGCAAAACAAAAAGGATTGGAGCATAAGATGATGATGCTTTATCGGCTTACAGAACTGCTTACATAACTCCTATAGGTATGTTCCCTTTTTTTGAGTTATGTGAATATAGTGCCCCAGAAAGCAAGTGTATTTACATATAGCTTAATCTTCTTCCAGTTACTTTTGTAATGGAAATATTTATTATTAATAAAACAAAAGAGTTTAGTTTTATTTGTATGAGCATTATGTAACTAGTCATAAGGTGCCAAGATTCTTTTGTAAGTAGTATACATATGTATGGGAAACATGTATATTATTATAATCTAAATTAGTTGATTCATAGTTGAATAATCAAGTTGATCGCTTGATTATGGTTTAGACTGGAGTGTTGCAATTTATCTTCGTGTAAGTAAAGGAGTTTACTTCAAGGTAATCATGAGTTTCATATCATAATAGTAGTTCACTATCGATAATGGCACAATTAAATGAATCTGGAATCACGTATGTTTTTAAAGATTAAAGTTGGTCGTTTCTTTATTCTTAAAAAATACACTTTAGCAATCTTTTATCCTGAACCACAATTTTGATGAGTGGTGAACTCATATATGTTTCATTATAATTCTTGATATGATCGGAATAGATTTTTACAGAGTATCAATCCAGTGTCTGTATGTTGGAATTATTAATTGAAACATGTATCAGGGAACATTCACTCAAATAAAGAGTTTATAGTGATATCATCACTTCTAAATGTTTTACGGAGATTGGTGATTAAACTGACGCCAGTAGTTTGATGGACTAGCTACCCATCAAGTCTTAACACCAAGAAGATATCTTGTGTGTTAATCTCCATGTAGAGTGAAGTAGGAGATCTAAAAGGAAAAACCAATTAAGGGCAAAATGATAATTTTACCCTTTATTGTGCAGATGGCTATAATATGGTTCATAATAGAGTTTGCAATTAGACATCTAATTTGAAACATGTGTTCTCTTAATATTTAGTAATTCAAGAGTTCAGATAATTATCTTTAGTGGAATGACATTTGGTTAATAAGCTAGAATTAATTCTAATAAGATTAAATTAATTCTAAGCTTATTGGAGCTTGAATTATATAAGTCCAATTAGATTTCCTACTTGGCTTCTAGGAAAGGTTATCAAACAAAGTAAGAAATATAAATAGAGGTTACTGGAAATAAAAAAGAAGAAAGGACCAAATTAGATTCGGAATAATAATACCAACAAATTTTAATTAAGAGTTAATTAAATTGGGTTTTAAGCTTATGATTAAATGATGGGCTTACTCTAATTAAGTGTTAATTAGAAGCCCAAAATAAAAACTTAATATTGGGCTAGATTTTGGTTTGATTTAATTAATTAGATTAATTAAATTAAAATAAGATTTGTAAAGACAAAAAAGGGGGCAAAAACTGAAACTACAATGGTGAAGTTTTCGGTTTTATAACTAAATGGGCAACAGCACATTTAGCATTGAATTGCTAAATTGAAGATGAATTTTTATCATGCATCATCATCATTAAATGTTTTAATGGTGTCCTCATTAAATGGTTTAATGGTCTTATCATTAAAGGGTTTAATGGTTGTCATTTAATGTTGGCATATAGAAAAACTTATCAACCTCTTAGCATTCTTTTGATTAAAGAAGGAGTAAGTGTATTTGTTGCTCTCTCTCCCTTATTTCATCTTGCAACCGAAAATGAGAGTATCATTATTTTTTGGCTTTTGTCTTTTCATCTAGCCATATTAAATAAGTGTGAATGTTTCATTTATTGCTCTCTCTTTCATTTTGATTAAGAGAATGAAGTGGTGCAAAAGTTGCTCCTCCTTCTTCCTTTGTCGAAATTGGTAATGAGAAGAGTATCATTTTTGGCTTCTTTCAACTAAAGAAAACCTCTTCAATATTTCTTCTCCTTTCTCACCAAAGGATCTTGTTAACTAAGTTGTCCAAGGAGAACAAGTAGTGGATCGGATTGGTTGAGGATACAATAGCATGGAGATGATACCATAGCAAGGAGTCAAAGCTGTAGCAAAGGAGAGGTATAAGTTCGATCTTGTTCTTATGCTATTTATTTTTCTAATACCATATCATGTATGGATTAAACATGTTGATTTGGTTATTATGTTTCCACTGTGTTTTGATTTCAAAAAAAGTTTTTGAAATCTACCGTTTAGCTAAATCTAGTATGTTTTTGTTTTCGATCCAACACCCTTATAGACTAATTTATAGTAAACATGTCACTTACTAGTAGAAATTGAACATAAAATATATTGGGCAATGAAACAATGCAATTTAGATGATGAAAAAGTAGGAAAAGAAAGGAAATTATAACAAGAAGAACTTGAGAAACTTAGAATGAAGGCATTCGATAATGCTAGTATCTATAAAGAAAAGACTAAAACTTTATATGATATAAAGATAGCTAGGAAATCATTTACTATCGGACAAAAAGTTCTTTTATTTAATTATAAGCTAAATTTGTTTGCTAGTAAACTTCAACCTAGATGTGTAGGTCCCTTTTGTTGTTACTAACGTCTTTGAGCATGGTGCAATGGAAATTAAAAGCCTAGAAACCGACAAAATTTTTAAGGTGAATGGACATAGGTTGAAGTGGTTTTATAATCATGCTGAAGTAATAATGTTTAAAGAAATTTTACTAGAGGAACCTTGACAGCAAAGGAGGATGTCTAGCTAACGACATAAACCAAAGGCACTAATTGGGAGGCAACCTAAAACAACAAAAATCAAATTTAAATTTCTCTCTCTTTAGCTCATTTTCTATAGCTTTTTATTTTCTTGAATAATCAATAAAATCAAAATAGTTTTGCTATTTTATTTGTTTATTTTTATTAGATATTCCTTTTTCCGTGCTTAGGGTAGTTGTTTTTGACATTATTTGTTTTATATGCATTCATTAATTTTTTTAGTATAATAAAGGATCAACAAATTTTAACATTATGGTTGGACAATTAGCAAGTTGCATAAGCTATTTTCTTTAACATAACAAGTTTTAAAACTCTTTTGATTAATTTTAGGTTCATAATTAACAGAATTAACCCTCATTTGATAAATTTAGTTTATAAACAATTGGAATTATTATTCTAATTCTACTTACATGGCCTTAAGGTCAAACTTTTAATTAACAATGATTGGTATCCTTGATGATTTTCATTTACTTTTGATTACCAAAGAAATGCTTAACATAACCTTGAAATTTTAAGCTCCTATAAAGTGTTATTGTTAATAATCAAGTGCCCCTTTGAGACCAAGAAATGGTTACTAGGGAAACACTTAAGGATACGGGACCAATTACTCCTTCGAGATCATAAGTAAGGTGAGAAGATGAACCAAACACAAAGGGTAATGTGCTATTATGTTAGTAGCCAGTTTTTTGAAAAATTAATTCAAGTCAAACAAAGATGCTTTATATATAGAATCAATATACCAACATTGCTTATAGACTAACTTTATTAAAATTAAATGTGAATGTCCCTTAAGTGTGAGGTTAAAGTTGAAAATTTGAAGATGTTTGAAAAGATGTTGTGTTCATGATTAAATTGACTGCAAACTTGCTAAGACATTATAATTTTCGTAAATAAATTTTATAATTTTTTTTCAGTTTTTATTAATCTAATTTCTTCTATGTAAGGTATGATTGTAAACTATATTCATATTTTGGATTATAATGTTGCTTTGATTAAGGACGACCAAAAGCTAAATGTGGGAGAGTTTGATAAGTATAAATTATAGCATATTTTACACCACTTACATAGTACATTTGGGTTATATTATTGCATTTTCTTATTAATTATTCAAGTCGTTTAATTTTATATTTTATTTCTAAAAAGTGTTTAAATTGAACTAAATATTTTCTTGTATGCTTGGTGGACTTAAGGAAAGGAATCTAGACAAAAATCTGCCCAAAATGAAGTTCAACCCAAAGGAAAGTCCAAAATTAATCAGCAGCCTACCAAAATAAGCAAACCAACCCACCTCACCAGTAGAAATAAACTGGATAAAACAATACGGTAGTAGTAACCAGAGGAAAACACAAAGCAGCAGCAGGGGGAGGAAACAAAATGCAACACACCAAAGAAAAAAAGAGGAACAAAATGACGCAGTGTAGAAGAAGCAATTAGGCAACCTAAAACATAGTAGCAAAAGGGAGTAAACTGTAATAGGATAAAAGTCCAAAATGCAACACAAGACAAGAAAAGAGAAAAACACAACAGTAGAGAGAACACACCAGTAGCCAAATGACCGCACGTTGTAACGCTAATCAAAATTAAAATAACTAGACTATTACTGTAGTAGTAGCGAGTCTAGGTCGATCCCACAGAGAGTGTGTGAAAATTTATGAAATGAAATTAATTAATGTTTACACTAATGGGGGGTTTTGGATTTTTAAAGAAGAAAATAAAATAAAATTAACTAGTAAAAACAAATTAGAGAAAACATGAAATAAAATGGTAAATGTGGGGAATTCGGCAGGGACCTGGTTCTTCGGTTCAATATCGGCCTACACCCTAATTAAGCATATTTTATCAATTTGTTGTCATTTAACCTCCCTAGAAACTATTAATCATGGGTTAAAAATTAACCCAAGTTTTCCCTTATGTTTTGTTTAATCAAGATACGATCATTAATTAAACCTAATCACCTCACAACCTAGGATACGATCTCTAGATTTAATTAGGCAGTAGCATTACGAATTAGAAAAATCAATTAATCAAGGCAACAACTACATACGATGTGTCATTTAACTTAGGTCATGTTATCCCTAATGATTACAAATCATTAGTCGCTATACGTGAATTTCAACATAACAATTACGGATTATATCGAAATTCTAGCCATGGGTTCGAAATTAACAATTCAATAAATGCATTAAAATCATCAATTCACAATACCCAATAGGTTCATACACAAATAACCGAATAATAACGAAAATCTGATTATCCATACACGAAACCCAAATCAGTTAAAATCGGATAACACAATCAATTCCTAATGAGAAGAAGAAACAATAAAATAATTAAAATAAAACTTAACCCGAGTTGTCGGCGTCGATGTTACTTCTAAACCGACATAGGAACGTTTAACTCTTCAAGGGTCTTTCCCGATAAAAATACTTCAGCTCCGTACTTAATCCCTAGCCAACAAAACCCCTATCACTACCCAAAGCTTCTCACGCAGCTCTCGGTTAATGCCTCTCGCTGTTTTTGTCTCCTCACTATTCCTTAACAAGACCAATAAAGGTCTACATCAAGTTAACAACATTTTGCTTCTCCTTCTCTTGATCTCTCTCGCGTGTTTTATGTTACTAGCGCTACTGTCCCTCCTGCGTTGGCCGCACCTGGTTCCTGCCTATGCGCCTGATACATGGGTTGTTCCTTGTATATGTGTTTGGCTTCTCCTCTAGTGCTATTGCGCTGATTTTTCCTATGTTTTACGCCTCAACGCCGCTACCTCCAACCCTCTTGCATGACTTGCGTGATTTTCTTTTTAAATGCCACCTGTTGCTCCTAATTTTCATTTTCGCCAATTTTCTGTCCGTCACTTCCGTTGCCCTCGCGTGTCCCTTGCTAATTTAATTGCTGATTTATAGTGTCCAGGGACCATTAATTGCCACTCTTCTTATTGCGTGCTTGTGCGTGTTTACTGTGCAATAATGTATCCTGTAGCGTGCTCTACCTAGCTTGCGTGATTTATTATAAAAACAACCCCAGCTTCTGCGTTTAGCCTCCCATTTAATTGCCTTCAACGTGACGCCTCATGGTCACGCCTGTTGTGTTACTCTGCGTTATAAATAAAAACGCTCAACACCAACACACGCTGCCGTTTGATGCATTTCTCGTCTGTTTTTATAGCTAATTTATCCAACCATTAAAAATGTCTTCACCGCTAATGCTCATTTATTTAGACAATTAAAATATCTCTTTTGTTTCAAAAATATACCAGCATATTTAACCTAGCAATAAACACAAATTAAACATCAGCTAAGTATTTTATCTTTAAAATAGGATTGAAATCACATAGAAATACATGAAAAAATATAAGATAATTCAACTCTATCACTAAAACAAAACGTAACAATAGAGGAGAAAAATAATAGCAACATAACAAGTAGCATCTGGTGGGAGGAGGAGTCCCACCTTCCCGACATTATCTCCATCAAATCTCTTTAAAGTGGAAGAGATAAGTGGAACCCTATCACAGATCTAGCAATATGAGGCTCTTGGAGATTTTTTATGAGCCTATAAAAATAGTCACGCATTCCAAGAGATTCTGTCATCCTTTCATGGCAGGTTAATTCTATAAGCTATTGCAAGGGCTATTTGGGTAGAAAGGAGAACCATATTCCACTTATTTTAAGCTGTCTCGTGACTGGTAGAGGAAGAAATTCCAGACCATTATGGTTGGTTCGAGGTCTGTGAAGATAGAAAAATTGAAAGAGTTTTCTTAAAATCCTTTTCTCTTTATTTCTAGTTTCCTATGCTTAATTTATTCTTTGTTGTTTAAATTTAGTCTAGATATGCAATTTTAATTATTTGGGATGCTATTTTATTTAATTCAACTAATTACCAAGTGGATTTAATAGTGTAAAGTTTTTGGAATTTCTTATTGTGTTTATTCATGTTCTTATTTGATTGGATAAATCCTTGATTATTTGAATATGATAAGTATAATTAGTAATTCATTTGGAGTTATGTGGGCTAGAATTTGGTTGTTTGTTTGACAAATTTTGGTTGTTGATTATGTTTCCTTATGTTTAACTTGTTTTGATTGAGTTGGTTCAATTTTTTAGAGTGAAAAGGAACAAATAGAAACCATCTAGTTGGTTTTCTACATTGAACTTGTTAATATCTTATATTATCAACATATGTCAAAATTGCATGAGTAAACCCAAATTTAAAACATGCTTGTTCATTTGTAAATATTATATTATTTTATATTTTATTTCTTTGATTTCTATACTCGATTTGAACTGTAACCCCTCCCCCACTTTGTATATATGTGTTGGATTAGTTAAATTCATAGGCTTTGTTATTACAATCATTTTAGTTTTGGATTTCTTTTATATTTCAGATCATTAATAAAGGTAATATTCTATGTAAATTTAATTATATGAATGTGGATAGCCCAAATTTGTAAGATAATTCTATCTTGAAGCTAAATTACAAGTGTTATACTCAATGTAGACAAGATAGGATTATCAACTTTATATTGTGATTTGGATTTGTGCTTTTAAAAATCAAACAGATGTTCATTTCTTTATGTTTTCTAGTTCATTAAAGTTAAACTTGTAAAATTAACTTGTTGTCAATAACTTAGTTTTAAAAGGAGCATAATTTTTTATTTGAAATTGAAAAAGGAATTAAAATGAAGAATGAACAAGTTGACGTTGATTTCATGCATTGTGTAGAGATTTCATCCAAGTTGTCCAATTTTTTATTTTCCTCTAGACATGGATCACTATGTATGTTTAATCTCTTCTCAACAAAAAAAGTGACAGCTTAAAGTCTTTTACGTGAATTAACCATGTATTGGATATTACATACGAAAATGTTGATTAAAACATGATTAATATGTGTTATAGCACATCTAGAATTTTTCTCTTTGTGATTCATTAGTTTGTAAAAAAGCTATTTAATTAGTTAAATTATGTTAAGATATATGCCTTGATTGAATTAGATGTGTAAATGCCAAATTAGGATTACTTTGAAAGTATTATAAGATGAAAATAAGGCTATCCAATTGAAAATTGTGAGGATTTGTATAATTTGGTTTCACCAATAAAAAATTCAGAAATATATATTTCGAAATAATGAAAATTATTTCCAACTTGTGAATATTGATTATGTGGTTCTAAGAAGGTGTTATAAGTTTATTTTCTTAAGTTTTGATATTGTATCTTACTAATGTGATTGAAGAGGACATTATATGAGTGTTGATGATGTTTATATTTTGTTAATTAATTCCTTTCGTATGAGCGAAATTATTAATATGTAATAGTCTCTTTTAAAATTATTATAACTAGTAAACTAAATTAGTAAGTTAACTTTCCTTATAGGATCGACTCTTATTTACTCCATACTGTTAAGTCAAAATTATTAATTGTGAAGTAATTTTGACTTAACAATCTCCCCCTTTTTGATGATAACAAATAATCATAGTTTTAGAAAGATAGTCAAGTATTATGTATAAGAAGATATATAATTGAAAAGAATTGTAAACTATTTGATCTTCTATACACTTCTCTTCTCTTCTCTTCTTCTTCTCTTTTAGTTCTCTTCTCTCCCTATCTTGCTTCATTTTACGTTCCTTTCTTATTCTTCTATTCTTCTTCTCTCCCTATCTTTCTTTGTTTCTCCTTTGAAAATGAAGATTATTGAAGAAGTTCAACCTGTCAGGAGTAGCAGCTCTATAATCATAAGAGAACCCCTGAAAAGGTTAGTCAAGGTACAATTTGAACCAATCCTAGTAAATAGTGGTACAATGCATCTGTTGAATGATGGAGAGATAAGGTTGTATAGTGTTTTGCGGGATGAGAGATCAAAAACATACCAACACAGATGACCAAGCAGAAGAACACTATTTTCCCAATTACAAAAAGAATAGTGATAAAGATTGTACCTGACATTCAGCCAAGACCTTACATTGTTCGCAATGAGGAAAATGGAAAGAAGAAAATGTATCCTGAAGGGATGACGAGTGATCTGACAGAAGATCATATTGAAGCTGAAGTGAGAAACATAGGTGAGGCATGTTATGCAACTCATCACAGAGGAATTTATGTTTCCCACCACATCTGAAAGGCATCAGGAAGTCATTGTGGTCGTCGAACCACTGATGAAACCTCTCAGGTAGTTGACAGAACAATAGAAGGGCAGTACAAAACCATCAGAGTTAGAGATATCAGTTACAATATAGAGACTCTTGTGCACCTAATTATGCACATTAGACCCTTGAGTTCTATGTCTTCAATTGGAGATGTACTACACCTATTTGGAAAACAAGTTCCAAGACTACCCAGCCCTAATGACCTTGATCTCCCGGAAAGAAACCTATCTTTCAAACCTCTTGTTTTTACAATCATTGAACCAAATGTTATACCTTCAGACGCATATAGTACTACTATTGGTTTTGAAGTAGTACAGTAGAAGAATGATGATGTGCTAGGTCCCGTTCCCGAAGCCCGGACACCGGTGCCGGACCCCGTTCCCGGAGCCCAACTATTCGGATCGGAAACACAATC
>JAOTAX010000008.1:31445040-31457883 GCA_025629825.1 Erythroxylum guanchezii | reverse complement strand
ATGTGTTATCGACTTTTAACTTTATTTGGCCCAAACTGAAAATGAACTTTTGTCTATGTTAGTGTTTCAAAAAAAAATTTATACCGATATGTGAGTGATTGACTGGTTTAGCATGCTACATTCGCGGGCACGGACTCGGATATCACCGTCGATGTCGGGTTCGGGTCTTGCGGAGGTGGGATGCTACAAAGATGGAGTTTATAACTCATCTTCGCTTTCTTATCTTCTAACATATTCCCCATACTGCAATTAGATTCCTTAGTACTTTTGTAATATGATTGTTAGGCTAATAGCCTAGAACTCATTGTAGTGTTTGTGATAGTTTCATCTATAGTATATTCGCAATTCATTTTCCAAAAAAAATTTAACAATTATTCAATCACAAACTTCTATTAAACTAAATGTTAATGATTTATCCATTTGCATTAACTAGTCAATATTTGTACTACTCATAAAAGTAATAATACTCCCGTAATTGATAGTAAAAGAATTAAGTAATTATGGAAATAAAAAAAGGTATTAGATATTGTCCTCCTTATATGTGTTAGTGTCATGGATTAGGGCAATTTAAATTACCAAAGAATATGTGAAAAAGAGCAAACTTCATGTTTAGTAATATCAAAGTCTAGTTTGGTGATATCTATAGTTTTTAAAGGTAAGTGTATCTATCAAAATATAGTATATTGATAGTAATATCAAGTATTGATCTTACAGAGACTACAAGCAATAATAATTACTTCTTTTCTATTGGTGATGATTTAATTTAACAATAAAACTAAACTAAAATTCAATACAATTGATAACCAAGAACGCAAATTACTTAAAAATTATCCAAATGAAATAGCAGTACATAGGTAATAAATCCCCTTAAGATTTCTTATGTTATTAACAATTTATCATGCAATTTAATTAAATATTGTTAGCCAATAGAAATTCTTATCTTATGTTAATATTTTTTAATACTATCAACACCTAATCCTAAGTTAATTAATTGAAATCTCTTTCTAGTTAAATCCTTAAGATTGGTTTAATTGATTTGTGAATTTCACTATTAGGTTTGACCTTAATCTAAAGGATTTATGTTAACCTTTCTCCAAGTTTACATGCAACTCCTTGCAATTATGAGTCCAGATCTTCTGTCCAATATTATGGTGTCTTATTGTGTCCAATAAATCTCAGCCATTTCTTTATATGGGGCCCACATGAGATTCACGTGGGTCCCGCAAAATAAATGATTAAGATTCTATAAAACAGAATAAGACAGAGTAAAACTGGACAGAAGATCTGGATTCTGCAATTATACTAGATTTATTCATATAAATAATTTCACAATGTCATTATTAGGTTTGACGATAGTCTAGAGGGTTTATGTTGACCAATCTCTAGGTTTGCATACAACTCCTTTCAACTATGCTAATATATTCATACAAAGGATTTCTTAATCTTAATTGCATAAAATCATATATGAAATAATATCTATAAATATTAATTCAGGAAATAATCAAAACACATGATTGATTCCAATGAATCAACAATCAAATTGCGTTAATTATAGTGTCAAAACACAAAGTCCCACGCAAGGCTCATCTCACCAAAGTACTAAAAAAATTTAGTTCATAAATATTGAAAATATGTCCAAAGGTTTAGAAGAAGAAATAAAACAAGAGAATCTATTATATATATGCCTTTTCTGTAATAAATCCACTAAAACTTCACTAGAAGTATGCTATCTAATCAGATCTCTAAGTTAATCTGTAAGGCTCTATTGTATTAAAGTTTATAATTGTGTTTAAAACTCGAACTTCTTTGATTGACCTTCTTAATAGCCTTCTATACGTTAAAATTGAGATTTTGCACTAAACATAGTCATCCACATCGTTAAGTATAATGACTGTGTCCCTCAATGTCATTGCAAAACCTAATAGTTGCATAGAAACACATTTCCAATAACTTACAAGGGTAGTGGACATGGTCGTGTTTATCACCACACCAATATGTCTAACCCTAACACTGATGAAACAACATCCTCGAACCTGTATACGGTTATAAGAACTTACATGGTCTCTCACAAGGCCATGTCTAAGTACAAACAACCGTGTCTTCCAAAAATAACTTCAATTCTTCATTTTTTTTAGCTCAATTTTGCCTAAATTCCACTCCTTTTGATTTGTGAAAGTAGTTAAGACCCAAAAAACATGATAGAAATGAATTAAGTACTAAAAATAATAAAAACTCTTAAATAAATAAACAAAATGCACTAAACATGGGATTAAAAATATAGTCTATTAAGCATTTATTAAACCTCCCAATACTTAAGCATTTGTGTTTCCTCAAGCAAATCATAATCCAAATCATTAAATTTAAAAACATCCATCCTTTTTAATTTCAACTTGTCTATCCTTGCCCCAAATTATTATCTATTATTGACCAAATCAACATACAAGTAGACTTTGGTAATTTTAGAACAAACATCCATCCTTTAATTTCAACTTGTCTATCCATACCCTAAATTATTATCTCTTATTAATCAAATCAACATATAAGTAGAATTTGACAATCTTAAAACAAACTTCCATAAACCAATATCAATAGCAATTGAATTAACAATCAGTTTTTAAATCAAAGGCACAAAAGTCTACATCCTTACAAATGATTTACTCAATTCGCTCAAAATGTTTAGGATGGAAAATGTAATAAAGCTCTGAAATCAATACATTGAAGGAATCTTAACCATAAGCTTGTAATAAAGTCACATCTCCATTAATAATAAGTAAACTAGAAGAAAAAATAAAAAATCAAGAGCTCTTTTAATTAGGTTGTAATAGGGCTTGGGTAAAGGTATGGAAAGGTTAATCAAAAGATAACAAGGTGAAGGAAGTTTAAATAAACAAGACTACTCAAACCTTAGTTTTTTATAGCATAGATCCTTTAAGCATAGATTTAAATTGGCACAATAATAATTTTTCTCACTCTCTAACAAATATCACAACTTTTCTCTTTTTTTTTTCAAAGTTTAGCTTTGAGTCACTTTGGAGGGAATATAAGGTTGTAACAATAATGCACTTGAGAGAGATAAATTTACAACTAGTCTGCACCATTAATCATAAGCATAAAATGACTTCTCTTTAAAATTTTTCAATATAATCCAAGTTTTATGTATTCAAATAAATGCAAATCCTTTAGGGTTTAAAAATAATTGAAAGCTCCTTAAGAAAAACATGGTAATTGGATTTTAGTACGACTATTATCAATTAAAGAAAAGGCTAAATCTCAAATTTAGTTTTTCCTAAGGGATAAAACAAGGTAGATAACAATGAAACAAAATTAAGCTAAAACAACTGGTTAAATCTAAATGCCTTTATTATTTTAATGTCTCTAGTTTGACATATGATCTCAACATGAATAATAAAAACAAGTTCTACAATCATCCAAATTTGCATGATAAACACAACAACAAAGAATAAAAGAGCATAATATGGTGAAGTATTGTTCTTAGGCTCAAAAGCTCACGTTTACGCTTAATGTGTAAATAATATGCAATTTGCATTTAGATCACCATATTAATGATTACTAAAAATATGGCATACAAAAGCAAGTCTATTCTAACTTTCATCTTTTTTCATACTAATTTAACTTAGTAATCATTAATAATCTAAAGTGTTTTGAACAAATTAAAACTAAGTTAACATGCCAATTAATAAGAATAAATAATAATGATTATAATAAGCTTACTAATTAACCCAAAATTGAAAATTATCAAAATTTTCATTATATCCCTTCCTCACACTTAAAGATGTGCATTGTCCCCAATATATACAATAAAAGCATAGATGAATATAAGAGAAAAAACACAGAGTGAGAAAGGAATATTATTTTCATACCTCGCTGAAAAATAATTATTATAATTATAAACTTATCACAATTTTCATCCCAAATTAAGTACAGTAATCCTTACAAAAGAAAATAAAAGGGAAAAGGTAAAAGAAATAGAAAATAAAATAAATAACAGTTGAATAAAAATAAAAGTTATTAATAATTTAAAATAATAGTTTAGTAAGGTTAAGCCCTTGCTAATTATTATGATAAACCAAAATAATATATAAATAATAAATGATACACAAAAAATAAAAATGAAAATGAAAGAAACAAAAGACACTATAATGAGCATCCTGGAGCACCTTTGTGTCTGTTCATCTATCAAAGCTGCTTAAATATCCTCGGGTGGTGCCTCTACAGTAGCACGAGCATTTAGTTGTTGTGGAGTCAATGATGATATGGCAACTCTAGTTAATGGAGGTGGTATCGACACTCTACGGTGTCTAGCCATTTTGACCAACACCTCCTCCGTCCATCGGTCATGTGGCTCTAGTTGTGCCATACGCTCCATCAGCTCCTACTGTTCATTCCAAATGGTGTACTACACTCTTAAGATTCACCTCGTGTATTTCACTAACCAAGCTATCTTTAGTTGGTCTCGATTTCTAGGTAAGTTTGGAGTTTTAGGCAAGTCTCCATTATTTGATGAATCATCCTGATGCTCAGCTTCTCTTCTTAACTATTGAGGGGAGTCTGATCTCAGCTAGTGCTTTTATATATTGGTAGATCCACATCCACTCCAATAGCTAGTTACCCATCTTGAGCTACAATTAATCTATATGTATCCCCTGCTAGTCCTTGTCTCTTAGTCACTATATACATGTTCTTCACTATATCTAAGCTCAATAAGATTATGGTGTCGAGTAACTTTGTAAGTGGTAATATACTAAATAATCTGATCCTCCTAACCAACCAATTCATATACTAACTAATGAAGATCATCACTACTTTCTTTTCCTTACATTGATTACATAAATATTGGGCTAATGCATACCCCAAATGGATCAACATTTGCTCACTCATACTTCATAAATATAAAACATCTACATTCCCTACAACTACAGTGTTTGTTTAACGTTCTTAGCTAGACGTATCTATATATAATTAAGGTGACCTGTTTAAATTATGCTCTTCCCTACTATTGTCAAATTTAACTCCAAGATATAATTTCAAGCGATGGTCATTCACTTTAAAATTAACTTTATATGGATGTGTGATCAAGGGACCAGACCATCTTAATTTAATCTTATATAGACTTAACTTGACTTTATGACTTACCTTGACTGCGCCATATGGAAATACCTTCTCCACAATAAAAGGACCAGACCATCTTAATTTAATCTTATATAGAAACAATCTTTTGCAAAAATTTGATAAAAGCACTTGGTCTCCTTCCTTAAATCGCTTAGGCTACATAATCCTACGATCACGATGTTTCTTGATCTGTTCCTTAAATAACGTGGAGTTCTTATAGGCCATCAATCGCCATTCTTCTAACTCATTAACTTACAACTTCCTCTTCTTACCTATAAGTTGAAGATCGAAATTCATAATTTTAGTGGCCCAGTATGCCTTATGTTTTACCTCCATAGGTAAGTGACATGCTTTCCCAATGACAAGCCCATAAGGTATAGTGCTAATCAGTGTTTTGATCGTTGTTCTATAAGCCCATAGAGCATCATCTAATTTAACTAACTAATCTTTCCTTTGGTGGTCTATATTCTTTTCCATAATTCATTTAAAATCCATATTAGCTACCTTAATTTGGCCATTAGTTTGAGGGGTGATATGGGGTTGGAATTTTATGTGTGATTCCATAATTTTTAAGTTCCTTTGAATTGCACATTACAAAAATGTGTGCCCCTATCATTAATAATTGCTCTAGGTTACTAAAATGTGAAAACAACTCTTTCTAGAATTTTACAACAACCCTAACATCATTTATAGGCAAATTTTAAGCTTCAACCCATATAGAGACATAATCAATAACAACTAAGATGTATTTACTACCAAACAAAATTGAAAATGGACCTATGAAATTAATACCTCAAATATCAAATATTTTACAAACAAGAATGAAATATTGAGTCATCTCATCATGGCAAGAAATATTACCTAATTGTTGGTAATTATCATAGAAAGCTATATATCTTTGGGCATCCTAAAAAATTGAAGGCCAATAAAAACCTGACTCAAGATTTTTATGAGTCATCCTATTCATATTATGGTGCCATCTAGCTAGTCCAATATGGTAATATCCTAGGATCTTCCACCCTCGGAGTGAGGTACACATCTTCTCATTATTTAGTTTGCACAGACACAAAAAATACGAATCCTCCCAAAAATAATCTATTAAATCAATAACAAATTCTTCTTTTATTGATAAGAAAGACCCTTTCCTAAGATCTTAGCTACTAAATAGTCCATAGTATTTATAAACTAAAGGATTTTAGGATTTCTACCTCCTCCAAATTGTAGAGGTGCTTTTTTGAGAATGAATCATCAATGTATTTTTCATTTAACTCCTCTAAACTTGGGTTTTCTAGGAAAGATAAATGGTCTACTTCTAGGTTTTCAGCTCCCTTCTTCTTTTTAATCTCTAAATCAAATTTTTTCAACAAAAAAATCCATCTAACTAGTATAGGCTTAGCATCTAGTTTATTTAGCAAGTATCTTAATGCAGAGTGGTTAATATAAACAACAAATTTATATAAGTGTAGATAAGGTCTAAATCTATCAAAAGAAAAAATCAATGCTAACAATTCTTTCTCTATGGTAGTATAATCCTTTTGGGCATCCTTCAAAGTCTTGTTAAAATAGAAAATTGTTTGAAAATGCTTATCCTTTCTTTGTCCAAGAACTGCACCTACTGCAAAGTCACTTATATCACACATTGTTTCAAAAGGTAAATTCCAATATAAGGAAACCATAATCAAGGCATAGATTAATTTTTCCGTAAGAATATTAAAGCATCTAAACATTATTAAGTAAAGTTAAAAGGTGCATCTTTTTTCAACAACTTGGTTAAAGGCCTAGCAATTTAAAGAAATCCTTAATAAACATTCTATAAAATCTCACATGCCTTAAAAACTTCTTACAATAGTAATCAAAATAAGGAGTGATAGTTTATAGTTTCAATTTTGACTTTATCTACTTCAATAACCCTATACCAAATTTTATGGTCTAAAACATACTCTCTTGTACCATAAAATAGCAAAATTTCCCAATTCATCACCAAATTAGTTGTCTCACATCTCTCTATCACTCTTTCTAAATTATGGAGTCATAACGTGAAAGAATCACTAAAAATAGAAAAATTATCTATAAATAGTTCCATTACATCCGCAACTAGATCATCAAATATGGCTATCATGTATATCTAAAATGTAGTAGGCACATTGCATAACCTAAAGGGCATCCTCTTATAAATGAACATACTATAAAGACATGTGAACATTGCTTTTGCTAATCTTTTGATGCAATAGGAATCTAGAAGTAGCCCAAAGGTCCATCTAAGAAATGGTAGTATATATGTCTGGTTAGCTACTCCAACATTTGGTCCACAAATGGCAAAGTAAAATGGTCTTTTGTGTAGCAGTATTCAACTTCTTATAATCGATGCATACTTCCCACCTAGTGATAGTTCTCATAGGATCAATTCATTCTTCTCATTGGGAACAACTTTCATTCCTCCTTTCTTTGATACAACCACCATAGTACTCACCCAAGCATTGTTAAAAGTAGGGTAAATCACACCAATATCTAGAAGTTTAATTACCTCTAACTATACCACTTCTTTTATATTAAGATTGACCCTCCTTTAATGCTGTACAAATGGCTTGAAATCATCTTCTGTAAATTTTGTGAGAATAAAAAGAGGGTCTAATTCCTCCAATGTTAGAAGTCTTCCAAGCAATGGCCCTCTTATGCTCTTTAAGTGCATTTAACAACTTTTCTTTTTGATTTGCCTTTAAATTTGAAGAAATAATTAGTGGAAACTTTGAATTTTTCGCTAGGAATGTGTATTCTAAGTGATCGGACAACTTCTTTAATTTTAACTTTGGCAATTCTTCATTGGAGGAGTTAAAACTTCAATTGTTAGTGCGACGAGCGATGAGCGAAAGAGCGTCGAGCTGAGAGACCCATAACTTTTGAGACAACTGGTGAGTTTTTGCTCACTCTTCATGGCTTCTTTTGCTTCTCCAACCCTAATCGAACCCAAAACATAAACCCAAACATCACTGTCCTTCCCTTAACCAATAATCCATCTCACAAATTGCCCCCTTTCATCAATCGTACCCAAAACACATTAGCGACAAAAACCCCATTAGATGTAGGTGTATCTGCTATTCAGCAGGAGTCAGAACTAGAAACAACCTCTCTCCCCCTTATGATTAAACTTCGGAGAACACCAGATCATGGAAGTCTATAGTTTCTGAAGGTATGGAGGACTCCTCGAAAGATAAAGCTTTGACCTACTATCCCCAAAGGTCAAGGCGGACCAGATTTATGTTATTCCCCTACTAGAGTTAGCGAAGAAGGGAGCTGCTCAGTTCAGACCAGCTTTGATAGGTTTTTTCATAAGTAAGTGACTTGTTTTTCCTGTGGTTCAAAGAGCATTAGCAAAATCCTGGGTAGAGTTTGGGCTTAAGGAAACTTTAATTACGAGCTCAAACAATTTCTTGTTTAAATTCGACTCAAAGATAGGATTGAATATGGTTCTGGGACAAATAGTAAGTGTTGTTGGACACCATCTACTAATGGACACTCAGACTGCTAGGATGTTTAGGATAGTGTATGCAAGAATGTGTGTAGAGTTAGAATTATAGAGGAGTTGGCCTTCCTCTTTCCAACTGGCTACTTACAATGAAGAGGGGAAACTAATCTTTAAGGAAATAAGGATTAAGTACGAGTGGAGACCTAATCACTATGCACAGAAGAAGGAATAGGCACTTATAGGGAGGTTGTTTAAGACTAGATTGCAACAAGAGTTGGAGAAAGAGAAGGAGACTATACCAAATAGTTTAAATCAACAAAGAAAGGAGCAGGATTAAGTCTTAGAAAAGACGATTCAAAGTAATAAGGAGATTAGAATTTATGAGATTCAAATTAAGCAAAGAAAGGGCCAAGGATCTCAACAGAGGGATCATATTTCAGAGATAGAAATACAGGGTGATAAGGAAGCTAGCACTTCTAATAGCCCTATCCAGCTAAGCAAGGATCAACAGAAGAAAGATGAATCGAGTGGAGACCTTGAGGATCCAAACCTTCCTGCTGTGAATCAAGTAGGTACAGTTCCTTCCTCTTTTATTTCTAAATTGGTTCCTAGTACTGATACTCAGAGCCTTGGTCTTAAGGGAGGGGCAGAGGGGGATTTTACTGTGAGAAAGAGTAGGAAATAGAAGTAGGAGTCTTTTCTGGTTTTTGTCTGTGTTATGGATTTAGTTTTTTGGAATGATAGGGGGCTTAACAACCCTAAAACAATTAGTTGTGAATGTTTGTCTTAGGAGATTATCTGTTTCTTTTGTTTGTTTGATTGAATCTAGGATTAGGTCTACTTCCTTTTTGAATAATGTTCGCTCCTTGATGTTTACTAGATGGCTTTCTTACAGTAATGTAGATCATGCTTCAAATGCTAGGATAGTGTTAGCTTGGAACCCAGATTGCTTCTTGTGTTCTATTCTAAGCACTAATGATCAACTGATTCACTTAAAGGTGACACCTATAAACTATTCTTCTTCTTTCTTTGTGACATGTGTTTATGGGTCGAATAACCTCAATCATAGGAAGAATTTGTGGTCTGATTTATCTAATATCAACCTCACCGTTGGCGATCTACCTTGGATTATAGCGGGGGACTTTAATGTGATTATGTACTCTCATAAGGTTGAACCTATGAGTCCTTCAGCTTTGAATGGAATGAGTGTCTTTAGGAAGTATGTGGAGGACTGTGTTTTGTTTGATTTAAATTCTAGTGGTCCAAGTTTTACTTAGAACAACAAGCAAAGTGGAAATTTCTTTATTGTTAAGAAGCTAGATAGAACTCTTATTAATTTGGCCTGGAGCTCTAGGTTTCCCAGTTCTTATAGTGTCATTCATAACCTAAGCATCTCATATCATTCTTCAACAGTGGTTAGGTCTTTAGCAAACTTGTAGAAGAGATTCACTCCTTTCAGGTTTTCAAACTTTCTAGTTTCTCAGCCTAACTTCCTTCAGACAATAGAGGATGCTTGGTCTGCTCAGGTTCAGGGTACACCTATGTTTTGTGTAGTGTCTAAGCTTAAGTGGGTTAAAAAAGCTCTTAAATTTCTTAACTCTGGCTAGATAGGTGATGTGAATGATAGAGTTGGGAGTTGTCAAGTTACTCTTAATAATATCCAAGATCAAAAAAGACTTTTGCCTAAGTCTTCTCTTTTGATAGCTAAGGAATCTGAGGCCATTAATGAGTTAATTAGAGCTCTAGATGATCAAGAATCCTTCTTCAAACAATCCTCCTATATTAAATGGCTTAGAGAAGGGGATAGGAACACCAAATTCTTTCACAACTGACTCCTTGATAACATAAATAGAAACAACATACACTCTTTATTAGTGGGAAATGGGAATAGGATTGTTGGTCTTGAAGAGATTCAAGATCAGTTTCTTGATTACTTGCAGGGTTCTATTAGGGATAAAAAGGTCCTTCTCCCTTCTAAAGAGTTTGTGGAAAATCTTTTCCCTCTTTCATTACCTGAAGATCTTTTAAATTCTCTTATTGTTGAAGTTTTAGCATAAGAGATAAGGGAGGTTTTCAATTCTCTCAATCGTAATAAGGCCCCTGGGCCAGATGGGTTTAATGGGTTCTTCTTTAAGCAAACCTGGCATAAAATTAGAGAGGAAGTTACTGGTGCCATCAAAGATTTTTTCCAACATGAAAAACTCCTTAAAGAGTTCAATTCCACTTTTATCTCTCTTATTCCAAAAAAGGATCATCCGTCCATAGTGTTGATTAAAGGCCTATTTCTTGTTGTAATATGATTTATAAGGTGATTCCTAAAATTATAACAAATAGGCTTAGAGAGATTCTTCCTCATACAGTTAGCCCAAACCAAAGTGCTTTCATTAAAAATCATTGAATAGTGGATAACATTTTGCTAGCACAAGAGATTTCTAGGAATTACCACCTTTCTAATAACCAGAAGAGATGTGCTTTTAAAGTGGACCTTCAAAAAGTCTATGACTCGATACAATGGGATTTTCTCATGAATGTACTAGTAGATGTAGGCTTTCCTTAAAAATTCATTGATTGGATCAAAGAGTGTATAACTTCTCCTTCGTATTCTATTATGATCAATGGATCTCCCTCTAAACTTTTTAGAGGGAAGTCAGGCCTTAGACAAGGAGACCCCTTATCTCCATTCCTTTTCATTATTTGTATGGAAGTCCTTTTTAAGAGTTTGAATGTTTGTTTAGATGGTAGCCCTTTCTTCAAAACCTTTAAACTCAGCCACCTCTTGTTTGTCAATGACCTTATGTTATTTTGCCATGCTTATTTGATTTCAGCACAATCGTTGCTTAATTGTATGCGTACCTTTTCATATTTATCTAGTATGGACATAAATCCTTCCAAGAGTCAGTTTTTCTTATCCCTTGATATAGACCATTTGACTCATTAAATGGAAGTGATCTCAGGACTCAAGAAAGGTAGTCTCCCCATCAAGTATTTAGGGGTACCTCTCTTAACAGGTAGGTTGTCTAGGAGGGATTGATTTCCCTTATTGGAGAAGATTGATGCTAGGATTAACAAATGGACTCATAAAAACCTTTCCTATGCTGGTAGACTTCAATTGGTAATTTCTGTTCTTTCTTCTTTCTAAATGTACTGGCCTACTCATTTCATTCTTCCTTCTTCCATCCTTAAGGAGATAGAGGCTAAACTTAAAAAAAAATTTGTGGGCTGGGAAGGTGGCTTCCAAATCTCATGCTAAGGTCAAATGGAATGACATTTGTAGGTCGAAAAAGGAGGGGGGTTTAGGGATTAAACACTTGTCAACATAGAATAATGTATTGTTAGGAAATAGGATATGGTTTCTGTTTAATGATAATGAATCTATATGGGTTAGGTGGGTGCATACTATTATTTTGAGAAGGAAAAATTTTTGGAGTGCCCACCCTACTAATAATAGTTCATGGAGTTAGAGAAAAATTTTATTTATGAGGGATAAAATTGGGAACCAATTCAAATTTAGGATAGGAAAATAGGATTATACTCTTTTATGGCAGGATCATTGACATCCTAGAGGAATCTCGAAGCACTTCTCTACTTCGAGAGTGATCAATGGGTCAGAATTACGTATGACAGCAAGAGTTTCAGAAGTTATCAGAAATAACGAGTGGTGTTGGTAAGAGACAACTGTTGAGATCATTGGTAACCTAGAGCCCCTACAGTTCCAACCGAATAGCTCCAAACTTGATTGCTTGGAATGGTTAGCTAGCTCTTCAAATAAGTATACTAATGTTTCAGCCTACAATTTCTTGAGACGCCCGATTCAGAGCGTCCCTTGGCATAAAATGGTTTAGTTTAAAAGTAATAGCCTTAGGTATTCTTTCATACTATGGCTGGCTTTCCTTAAAAAGTTGCAAACACGGGATAAACTCCTTTATCTTCACACCCCTAATCACTGTTCCTTGTGTACCTTAGATAATGAAATTACAGAACACTTGTTCTTTGAATGTTCTTTCTCTAAAACTGTGTGGGTACATTGCCTCAATCGCTTCCAAATATACCTTCCCAATCAGATAAACCTTTATTCCATTCCTAATTGGTTCAACCAGGCCTCAAATTTCCGAACCTGTGACATTAACATCTTTCCTGTTGGACCCCGATCTTTTAGTGGAATTTCGAAATAGTAAATGAAATGAAATGAGTGTTTTTGTCTATGAATTGTGTTATAGATGTATTTGTGCGTTAAGAAAATTAATGAGAAA